>JAVYIG010004962.1:0-147619 GCA_035222895.1 Strongylocentrotus droebachiensis
GATATCAATCACAAATAAGTTGCGATTGATATCAACTCTTTGTAAGACAGGGCCCAGATGCCTGGCTGATCTTCAACGAAAATAGAGTTAAGTCTTTTGTCAACTTTGTTTTGTTGCTACGGCAGGTAGCCAGTGAAAAACGAACTCGTTTGATCAAATTATGGAAATGCAAGCATTTTTTTTAAACAAACAGAATTTTTTTTATTCCTAGCTCATTTTTCCTGATTGACGTGGCAGAAATTGAAACTTTCTAGAAATGTGATTTTCTTCTTGAAATTCAGATACCGCCCGCCAAATTACTTTTTGGTTTCCTCTCTTCAAATTGCTTTTCATCACTCATGCGTAAAATATGCATCATACCAGTTTGCATCAAATGAAAGGAGGAGTATCTAAGATTTCCAAATATGTGTCATTTATTAATTATAATTGTGATTAAGTTATGCTAAAACATCGATAGTTCTCGGTTTTCGTTTTTTTTCTGGGACGCACTGTATACTCGAAAATTCCCGAATAAACCCCGTAATCCCGCGTATATGCCGGTTTGAGCCCTAGATTAAATCTGAAACAGTAAGACCCAGACAAAATTGCTTTGGCATGTGATATATATGAGATTAAAGAGTAAGATCTCAAATTTCAAATGATGTCAGTCATTCTGTAAGTTGAATATCATACGATAGTGTTTAATACATCCAAATCTAATGTCTTACACCTATTGCTGTTACCGTCAGCAGACAAGTGCAAAATTTTCTTTTTTCCATTTTTGATTGTTCGATTTAGAGGACACTACAGGCTCCATTATTGGTGGCTAGCTTCCTCCTTACAGTTTCAACGAAAGCGCGAAGACGAGTGGAATTACACATAGGCGCTAGCCTATAGGCCCGTACGTACATGTAAACACACTGGACAAAATTCTATCGGTGATACAGTGCAGCGAGCTGCAAATTAAAGCATCTGATCAGTCAAACTCTTTGCTCAAACTCATAGAAGCATTAGCAACAGTGGCAGATTCGATTTTTACAACTGCAAGTATAATTTCTCATTGAATGATTAATTATATCATTATTTATGTGAGTTATAAGTTAACAAATAACAACTTTAGTACTTTGAATTCAGCTCTCTCTCTCTCTCTCTCTCTCTCTCTCTCCTTAGTCTTGACCATGTTGACTTGAACTGAGTCTATTATTAGCTGTAGATACAGAGTCTAGATCTAGATTGTGATTTTATTGTTTGCGATTAACGGTGATACAGGTATTGAAGATTGTATATAAATCATAATGCAAGTGTTTGTATTCATTTGGTGGATGATAGTTGAATTTTATGCTGTTTTGTGAGTCAAATTGATGTTGCATGTTGCAGCGCCGAATTTGGTGTGTTCGTCTCTAATTTGTGAGCAATTTAGATGGCTTTCCTGATGATATTTCACTCAAAATTTATGTTATATTGATAAGCACTGATTCTTGTCCTTACCTTTTACTTGTTTCTTGTCTATTATGGTCATTTAGTAAAATGAGATTGCAATTCGCTGGGATCAGGTGAACGTTCTACTTCAGCGCATGCACTAAATGTAAGCTAAAGTTCAACGTGTAAAAGTAGACGGTGAACTGGAGGTATTTTATATGCGGAATCCGTTTTTCACATCAGCAGCGCTCTGATCGGCAACCCGAAACCCGCAGAGCGCCGAAGAAAAAAAACGTCCACAATAACGCAGACGATCCTTATTTTCTAGGACGCATTTTGTCCGTGTATAAGAGGATATCCTTGTTTATGCGGACGATCCTCATTCTCAGACCAGCGCCCCTAGTCTACTGTTAGTATAATAAAAAGTCAGAACGGTCCCAACCCTGCGCAAGTGCAAACAATTCATAATTAACAACCCTTGCCTGAAGTGAGTGAGGATTACAGGATCTAGTCTACAGTACATGTACATGTACCTCTCCTCGATGATGATGATTGAAATAACTGTCTTGTATGGGAAATTCTTAGTTAATGAAACTGACGGCAACACTAGCTTGCCGCATGCAAAAACTTGGCAATTTTCTTTTCTTTCTTCACGAATTTAACCAAATAAATGAGATTTTGATACTGGAGTGAACGTGATCATTTGCTAACCCTCCAGTTCCATGTGTTCCTGATGATAATCAGCTAACATGCAAAGCATGTTACTAAAATGCTGATCTCTATAGTCTTAGTCTTACAAGAGTTTGCAATTTTGGTTCCACCTGAAATTAAACTAAATGCAGTGTACATGTACATGAAAAAAATGTTTCACATTGTAAATTAAATCATAAGACAAAGAATAGCTATGGGTACACCGGTATTTGAAATTTAACATCTAACTTGAAGACTAAGTGTCATATAAAGTGCATGAAACTAAGAATGTTGTCAGGCATGTTCCTCATATTGTACTTCCAGTGAAGGAAATTGATACATATTGTTTTTCCCACTCATCATGGCCTGGGATCATGGGAGTTCTTCTTTATTTCCTTTTTCTCCTTTTTGTTTGTTGTGTTTTATAAGGATATATTTCGCTGAAGGTGTGTGATTTCAAGTAGTCAGTTTGTCGGGGATGTTTTCCCATTTTCACAGATAAATCACTCTTCCTTCGATTGATGTATTTTCTCACTAAGCACTTTATAATTATTATGGTTAATATTGATACTATTGAGACTGCAAAGCCTATGTGTGATTACTAGAATTATATATCACTTCTCTAATCCATCCATGTAGATGCCTACTGTTGCTTTAGAGAGTGGATAAAGGATGAATAACAAGGAGAAGAAAGTGCTTCGTTTCCTTGACAATGATTCCTTCATTTCAATGGATGATAGAAGCATGATTCCTTTTGAGGAGATTACTTTGAGATCATCTATAGGATCCCCCATTGCAGCCTCTTCTGTTGCTAGACCTCTCTTGCCTCCAACACACAGGTAAAGAACTCAAAAGATATATTGCTAGTATTTTCCTCACTCCATGGGCCGGTTTCTTGAAACCATCTAAGACTTAGTTCGCGGACATCCCATAGAAATGCATATTAATTCTATGACTATAACACATGTTTCTATTGGAATGGGATGTCCGAGAAGTAAGATGGTTTTGAGAAACCGCCCCCAGGTGCTCTTTTAATATGTGACATGAATCTTGTATTAATAAACGTTGTGTATTTAAAATTTCAAATCATGTACTACTATTGTATGATATAATAAGTATTTGCTTCTGTTCTCCCTAACATGTGACTAATATGAGGGTTAATTTTAGTTACACATTCATTTATAAATTATGTTGACCTTATCTTTATATTTTGTTTTATGTATGCATCAGCCAATGTGGAGAGCCTCTAGACAGAATTTTAAAATTATTTTAGGTGATCATCAGGCATTGGCTGGTGCTAAATATCATTATGTTTATGTTATATCATTTTGTCAACCTTGTGATGTTTTGTATGTTATCATCTTGCCTAGAAATAAAATAAATAAATAAATAAATAAACGGGGAGTTGATAAATTTCATGTGCTGTTTTTGCACAAGATTGGAAACAGTTTTTTGAGTGAAGAAAGCTTAAATGGGTACACCATGTGTGTAGTCCTTATAAGGATTAGGGTATTCTTCCTTGCAGAGATCTATGTGTAATAAAAGAACTAAGCGCGTGGACATGCCATATAAGTGCATATTAATTCTATAACACAAATTGCTATTGGATGTCCAAGAAGTTAGATGGTTTTGATAAAGTGGTTAATATAGTTCTGACAAGAACCTTTAGATCTTTCGAAGATCTATAGACAAAGCATTACATGTAGTTGGATATTCAAATCTATTTTATTGTATATATAAGGTCAAAATAATTTTGAACACAGAGGAAGCAAATTGATTGAGTTGATACATACATCTACACGTAGTCTCCCTGTCAATGTTATAGACCCAACTACCGGTATTCAAATTGATTTAAGGTGTATATTTGGAGGAGGGGCATGCAAACATTCCCCCTCCTCCATTCCATAGACACAGGTGAGGGAGCAATGTGAAACATTCTGTCCCTAAAATAACATGTACAATGAATGGAGATACTGTTTGTAGGAGAGCCCACACCTTCAATTCAAATCGAAATTGTTTTTATTATAGCACAAACATGGTTCATACAAATACAATTTTACATGAAAGACAGCCATGGCTGTAAATATTCATGTTTACATGTTAGGCACAATAAATAACACTTTTAAGGATTTATATGTAAAAAACTAGTAATATACAAAATAGGACTTAAGATTCTGTAACTAAGAACCATAATCACATTGCACAAGTTACCAGAAATACAACAAAAACATGAGCTGTAATTGTTTACGAATTTCCTACATGTATTAATTCATAAAAGTTAATACAAGCATTGTAAAAGGATTAAAATAGGTGTATTAAAAACAGCCGACTTGGGGCGGGGGGGGGGGGGGGGGGTGATGAGAAGACACACTCAGCATACATACAAATTACAATAACAGTTTTGAAGAAGAAAAAAAAAAATTCAAGTTTTGTTGAGTATTGGTAAATTGCATACTTGACATACATTGGATTAGGTAATGTTACTACATTTAGGCCCTAAAATAATAATCTCAACAAAAAATCCTTCCACAAGCAAACATTACATTATTTCTTTTTGAAATTCAGTCAGTTCTTCTGTTCTTAAACTCCATACCTTTACCCCTTTCAGAGATGGACAAGATCTAGAGGATTCCCATGCACAGCTCTTTCGTCAGCTGACAAAGAGTATGCAGCAGGGAGCTGCTGTAGAAGAGAATGGGGATGCAATACCAGATAGTGCGAGGTCAAGGGTCAGCTTTGCTCCCTCAGATATGACCGATACATCGTTAGGTATCCTTAACCTTGATGACCTTGGTAAGTCTTACATCTCTGTGTAAGAATAATTGTCGTTAATATAAGTGAAGCTCTCCAAAAATATCTTTTGTTTGTTGAGTATATCTTGAGTAAAGGGGAAGCAAGAAAGATTAATGATTTGTTCAGCTAAATAATGCAAACAAAAATTCTGAACTCTTTCTTAAATCACCAAATTATCACAAAATTTAATACAGATATTCACAAATGTCATACCAGCCAAAACTTTGGTTTGTTATTATTATTTTGTAAATTATTATTATTAGTTTGTGAATTTGGCTACTAATATGTCATTTTCAGTAATGCATTTAAATTTTGCCATATTAAAGACAAAGTTGAGTTCTGGTCATGCAATTGCATTGTGAAAGAAAAGGTATGGAATGAATCAGAAAAGGTTGATCATGTAGCATGTAAGTATTGGTGTGTACTGCAAGGTTCTGGAGTCATCAAAATCATAATAAATTTGGCCCAGTCTTGGTAAAGTAACAAACACTGCACACAGAAAGATGTATATGGGACTACACAAAATTGTGTCAGGCTACTTACCTTGATTTCCTTATCTTTCTATGCTCATTACTCAGCCAGTATACATTTTCTACCAAAATTGTTAGGCAAATGACATTTATTTGTAATCTTGAACATTTAGTATGAATTTTGTTTGATTCTGTGAGAATTCATTTTCTTTTTTTAACAGAACTCAAGTTTATCTTTAATGTGCAAATTTCTTGCAATTTTATTTTGAATTTATTATTTTACAAAACTATCAATATTCCCACTTCTTTGTCAATTTTACTATGCAAGCATTAACAGATTAGTCTGTAGAATACCACATTGTTATACTTGAAATCAATAAACCGAAATTGAACGTACATGTATATTAATATTGGCATTCTACAAAAAGATCGCATAATTGGATTTTGGACCTGCTGGAACTGAACATTCTCTTTAACATCCAGGAAGTCACCAATGTATGTGTATTAAACAATCAAAAAGTTTGTTTAGTGCAAAGTCTAACATTGATGTTGCATGGAGGAAGTCACCAATATACACTGTAGATACGATCAAAAGGCTTTGCCAAGAATAGAATGTAGAAACTAAAAGGGATGAAAACTTACATTTATTGAGTCATTTATTTACATTTGTAATCCTGCTGTCAGTAGTGGCAGCTTGATTAGATGAGAAATATAATGAAATATTGTAATGAAGAAAACTAGATAAATCTACATGTACAGTAGACTGAGGATATAAGTTCAATTAGGACATAAATCATGTGGTGTTGTGTAACATTGCCTAGTTCCTCTATTGGTTTCTGTATTGAGCTGAGCAGAGTGAGAGAATTTCAGGTAAATATATGAGGCACACCATATTTGTCATGGGAAACTACGTATACAGTGTTTAAACTGTACAAATTATAGATGAAATCATGATTGCAATAAACTATTTATGATAATTGGTAAAGTGACATTTTTCAATTGATACCTTCAGGATCAACACAAAACCCTAGTTTTGTTTTCCTTCATCAATATTCATCTTGAAACACATTTGTTGTGAAAATCCTCACAGAATTGAGTGTCATATGACATCCTCTTTCACATCATTACACAATTTAAGTGAAATTTTGCCATCATTTTTTTTTTAGCAAATTTGGGGCTCCAACACTTAAAGGAGCTTTAAGACCGATTTATGACATTTTACCTTACTTTCTTTTACAAAATTTTAAGCCTTGAGAACTTTGATGATATTTTGTGAGGGTAAATTTTACACCCCATTTAAAATGCAGTAGATTTTCCTGTTCTTCAAATGGTATTTTATCTACTGTTTTCCATTGGATAATTTTATGTTGTAGCATCAGGTCTTGAGGAGTTAGATGATGACTTCATGGACCTGTCACAAGATATCAACTCCCCTCGTTCTGGTATTGGTGACGGGGAAGAGATGGCCACCCCTCAGCCCTCCTTCCCATCCCCAAACCCCAGGGGGGCAGGTGGTGGTAGGTCTCGTATGGCGGTATCACAGATGAGTGCTGCTTCTATCATGTTCTTTGATAGTCAGGAGGAGGATGAAGATAGAGGCATTGCAAGTGATTTCTCAGATGCTAATGAACAAGCTACCCCAGGTTAGGACTCCAGAGATTAGTACTTTGAATTAAGCTGTACCATATAAGATTAACTGATCTCAATGTACACAGTACTACAGTCAAACCTGCCTCAATAACCCCCTGTATAGAAAGACCACCTGTCTACAAAGACCACATTTACTGTTTCCCTTGAAAATGATTTCTCATTGAAACATGTACTAAAGGAACCTGTACATGAAGACCACCTGCCTATAAAGACCACTTATTTTGTCCCCCTTGGGTGGTCTTTATAGACAGGTTTCACTGTTTTGCATTTGCCACTTAGTTAAATGTATCATCTGTTGAGAGCCAGAAGAGCTTTTACTCAATCTTTTAACATAGAGTGAAACCTCTTTTGGCTCACAACAGATTATATGTACCAGTAGTTCTTCGTATTTGGATTCTGTAGTTCTTTTGTTGCTATAAATGTACTATCAGCACATCCTGATTTCGAGTACTGGTTTTGTGACTACCGGGTATGAGTATGACATGTTTTAGCTAATTATTGTGTATTGTGTAAACGATGTGGGGAAACCAATGAATTGTATGATAGTAATTGATCAAGACCTTGATTGGAAGAAAATATTTTCGCTATGTCAAGGATGAGTTGTAAACGAATCATGGGTACAGCCAAACCCATTTGATGCCCGAATTATGGTACACCTAAAAATGTATCAATCATCATGTGAATTTTTTTCATGTACAACACAAATGATTAAGCTCTGATTTAAAAGCAGTGTATCATCAAAAATTGATTTATCAAGCAGGTCTGGACTAAATGTAGTGCACACAATTCAAATTCCATTGCTGTTCCATCATTTGCGAGTTTGACATAATTTACCACATCAATTACATTGACTACCTTGTAGTCAAAATCATCTAATAGAAAATCTGTCTCTGTGTTAACTGTCAAAAAGGTTTATCCACCAGATCATTTTGTGAATTCCCACAATATGTTATTTCCAAAATTGTTCAACAACCTTTATTTTCTGTATGAAAGTACATGTTGTCTATATAGTAGGCTTACATGTTGTCTCTATCTATTTTCTTGGTTCAGTTCCAGCTCATGTTTTGAGATCCAAGACACAAGGGACTGAGGGTGGAAGGAGCAGTGAGATAGACACAGAAGATGAGCTTAATGCAGTCAGACAGGTTAACATTCAACACTTAACTATCATCCTGACACAACTGATACTAGTTGTTAAAATTGAAATCTAATATTATGTTGTTAACATTCTGGAGGGAGATTGGTGTATTTTGTGTATTTTGTTTTGTATAGCGCCTTGAGTAAGTTATTAGATATTAGTGCGCTTTATAAGTATTTATTATTATTATTATTATTATTATTATTATTATTATTATTATTATTATTATTATTATTATTATTATTATTATTATTATTATTATTATTATTATTATTATTATCTAGCCACATTATATGTTACATAGCTACACATTACATTTTACCACAAAACTTACCTAGGTAATATCAACAATGCTCATGTTCTATGTTGTCAAAGATGGGATTAGGGTTTGGACTGCAATCAGGATTTTATGTTTAGTTTATGTAAAGGGTTAAGGTTTGATATATTGTTAGGTCCAAGGATGTAATTTAGAATTAGAGTAGTGTTAGTGCGGCTGAGAACAGCAGGGGACAGGTTCAGAAGGTCAAGGAGATATTTTTGTCTGAAGGTTGAGATAAATCATCTAAAGTTTCATTAGGTACATAGGGTAGAAATTTCCTTGGTGTCTCTTTATCAAGTCTCCAATTCTTGGCATGATCACAAATCATAATAGAATCGGTGATGAGTCTGTCAGAATGTAACAATACAATCTGAAAATTTGCTTTCCTCAAAAGCTTTCATGCATGGTTACTTATAATCCTGTGTTCTTTCTTCAGGAGATTGCTCAAACCAGGCCGTATATACCTGATCCTGCTGACAGGCTTGGAGTAGGAGAGAGCAGAGATGATGATAGCGATGATGATTATAGGAATCAACGCTTCAATGGTTCAAGAGACACCTTGTTGGATAATCAGGTACCTAGACTCCAGCTTGATGGAGGGAGCTCAGAAGATGATCATCTGAGGGCTCCACTCACTGAACCTAGACAGTCAGCTGAGGGAGAAGTGGTAAGTTAGAATCAGAATTCCATTCTTTATATTCACTTTATCATCACATTTTGTTTCTCAAACTCTGCGTTTAATATACTGTATGTTTCACTTGTATGTTCGTCAATGAGGAAGGCACATTGTTTTCTTTAAGTGAGCATACTCATAAATGTGTCTAGTGAAAAGATGCCATTTCATCTGGGAATGAATATTCACAAAGAGAATCAAAGAAAAAATACTGTGATAATCTTTAGTCAAGATATATAGTGGCGTTATGGCACCGGTCATCTTTGGTCAGTCTACCCATGGCATAGCAGCAGAGAATAGACAGTGACCACTGGGAGTGGTGCTATGGACAGTCCAGGCATGGTTTGGGCTGCTACTAATAAAACCTTCTACATGGAAGAACATTGATATTCTGCTTTCAATATCTTTGTGAATTCGATGAAACGTAACCACCTTTTATTGAGTTAGAACTAAATTGTTTATCATAATTGGCTTAATTTTTTACAAAGTCTAATTTCTTTTAAATGTGCTTCTGAAACATACGCACTATAGAAAGTATGAAGCGTAAAGGAGTGCTTTCGTTTGAAAGTTAGTTTGTTGTTTGCAGGTTATCTTAGATCCTGGAGATGGTGGTGGAGGTGGTGATGGTATGAGTGATGGAGAGACCACCAGCTCTGGCCTGCCCGATGCACCGGTCACCTTTGGTCAGTCTACCCTCCTGGCATTCCAAGGACAGGGAGCTAACAGGAGCAGCAGAGAATGGACAATGACCTCAGGAAGTGGTGCTATGGACCGTCCAGCCATGGTTCGGGGTGCTGCTGCTGATGATGATGAAGATGCAGATGATGAGGATGATGAGGGTGATCATGGAGCTCCTCACATGGGACTCTTTTCAGTGAGTGTCAGAATGATAGGCTATGTTGTATGTCCTAACAGTGTGAAGCTGGTGGAGGTGTTTTTAACTCAAGAGGTAGATCACTGAAATTGTAACTAATAGATGCCTGGTGCAAAATGAAGTTAATGCACTAATGCTCTTTGATAAGGCTTTAAGAATCAAGTACTCTTTTGGTAAGGCATTATCCAAGGCTGGCTCATGGGAGCTAAATAATAACTTTTCTTTTTGGCCGTTGTATGAATTACAAACATCACATCACATCACATCATAATTCCTACAGTTGTACTTTGTACGTACTTGCTATGATGATTAGCAGAGTGACATTCGCTCTTTGGTCCGACTATCAACCAACTATCAATGGTGTAATTTATGATTGTAGCATTTGCTAGCATGTGCTTTGTCAAGAGGAAAGAAGTGTTTTGAATCCCCAAACAATTAAAAAGTGTGATCTTTGAGCGAGTATCTTTCTGTACTGGTTTGAATATGAGTATCCACTGGGAACGATGCTTCTTATATCTAGGCTGTACTGTGCTTTACTGATATAAACTGTTTTGTTACATTTCTTCATTACCTATTGAAGGGACAGTCCAGAGTACAACCAATTGGCGAGACAGACATCTGGCAGCAAGGAGCAGGGTCAATGAACTTTAGTAACAATGTATCCCTCCCACGTGACAGTTCAACAAGCTTTCATAAGGTAAGGAGATATCATGCTGTTTCTTTGAGACATTTTAGCTTAGATGATGTGATACATTAATTTCCTGGGGATTCACAGTTCTGTTGACATATAGCTGTAAATAGATTAGGATGATAAGGCAAGAGAAAATTATATAGCAATGCAAGCGTTTAGTATCTATGTTTGTTTTTCATACAATGTAAAATGCATTCAAATCTTTCAAAATATTTCCATCTTAACGTGTTGATGGTTTGATATTGGTATAGCATGTATCTTGTATAGACCCTGATTGAAATGTGTTCCTCTTTTACTCAAAGGGATATGCAGCCTTTCACCAAGATCTGTATCAGCAATTTCATCAAAGGGTTAATGCTAATTATAGTTCTATTGTGGCATTTTTAAAGCTTGAGTTGAAAAGAAATAACAAACAGTTATGTTGACAGGTAGTGATATATATGTGTGTTTTTTAATATTTTTTTTACAGAGATTTGGTGATGATTTTCAAGAAACAGGAAACCTGAATGGAGCTGAAGCTTATAATTTTGGTAAGTTTGAAGAAATATCATATTTATTTTTGTATATGGTGGTCATTATCTTTGTCTTTCTAAAATTTGTATCTTTTAAAAAAAATAATGGGAAAATACTGCTTGTTAGTTCATTGCATTAAAATACAAATTCAGATTGTATTTGACAATGATGAAAATGATGTATTTATTCTAAATGTTATGTAACAAAGATGATTGTGAAAGAAGGGGCTATTCTAAACCTCTTTATGACACTGATGGATTAAAAATTTGTGGATGCTAACTGTGTGTAATTTGTTGATTTATAGGAGATGGTGCATATAATCCCTTTGACAGTGGTCCGCTTCCAGATCAGAATGGTCTTCCAATGGCGGACATGGGGTTTGGAAGTGGAGATGAATTCTTTGGTGAAGGTAAGATTCAGTTAAATAAATATTTTGTTATTATAGTCATCAAAATCTATATGTAAGTACTGACACATGAAATGGTTAATTGAATTGACTATGCTTGTAATTTTGACAAATACATATACAAGCCTTGTTTCTGTCAACTAAACAAAGTTAATTATCATAGAGTAGGCTTGTGGTCACACATAGCAAACACAAGATTGTGTAGCGTTAAAAATGCTCTACATAATGTTAGTTTTTCCTTGGGAATGTATGACACGCTTATGGCAATTCTTCTTTTAAATCTAAAAGCTTTAAAAACATTGTCTGCTGCCTTAAGATCTGAAAGTCATGGATTCAGCAATGAAGTTCTTTTGTATCTCTCATTTGTATTTCCCATCTCTTTATGCTTTCACTTATTTTTCATTTGTCACGTCAAATTCTTCCCCCAATTCTTTTAGACAAAGTATATATTTCCATATTAAAATTATTTTATCTTGTAAGAACATACATGCACTTTGATGTTCCCCTAAAATTGTTTCATTTATTGATGTTGTTATTTCAGATGATGCTGTGGCACTGATAGACAAGGATCAAGAAGAGTGTGAAAGAGAGAATATTTTTAGACAGGTCAGTTTCTGATTTACTTGTTGCCTGTAATACAGGTTACTATATGGTTTCTATATTAAACCTAGGTTAATATGAAACTGGAGTTGTCAAAAGGAATCAATACCTCCTTCAACCATAAAAGCCAGTTTACAATAGAATACTTCCAGTGAGTACTTCAAATTAAATCTCTCTCTCTCTCTTCCTATCTTTATCTCTCTCTCTCTCCCTCCCCCTCTCTCTCTCTCTCTCTCTCTCTCTCTCTCTCTCTCTCAATCTCTCAATCTCTCTCTCTCTCCCTCCCTCTCTCTATCCAGCAGGTTTTTTTAGGGATTTCAGTGCTAACCTGTTTAAATTACTGATATCATTAACACACAGTAGTTTTTGACAGAACAATTGTTATTGTAAACTTGAAACAAAGGAAATTTCATTTTATTGCCAAGGGCCGAAGCCAGGCTTGTAGTATTCAAAGTACAAACATGTATAGGAAAACATTCTATGATTATTGTCATCATTCATAGGATGAGGACATGTCACGTGACATGGGAGACGAGGTCCAATCAGGATGGGACCTGCCTAATGGTGGTCACATGACCCTGCGTGAGTCCCTCTCCCAATCGGCTGCTGTAGCATGGGACGATGAGAAGTCTTATAATCGATCCGCTGAGATGCTCCTTGCTATGAGGTCTGAGGCACTCGGTTCTCTCTCTGGTGATTGTGGTGGAGCTAAGGTAAGGATGAGTGAGATGATGGTGATGATGGTGAAGGTGATGATGGTGATGATGATGATGGTGATGATGGTGATGGTGATAACGACGACGATGATGACTATGATGATGATGATGATGATGATGATGATGATGGTGATGGTGATGGTGATGGTGATGGTGATGGTGAGGATGATGATGGTTACCTATCAGCAAAGATAGCAAGTATATTATTTGTTAATAACAAACCAGGGGATCTACGGATGTAAGTCATATCTGAGGAATGTGTTGAGGATCAATGCCTAAACAAAGGGCACCAGTGCACCGACTGTGTTTCAAATCTTAACTGGGACCTTCCAGTTATGAGACCACTGCTCTACCACTGAGCCACCATGCCTCCTCAATTGCAATGTAAATCATTCATCTTCTGCATTTTTTCTTTTCATCCACCCAGCCTCACTTTGGAGACGGCACAATCATCTCTCCTCCACCAGTTCCTTCATATCCCTTGATCAATAGATCCATGATAGTTAGTGACGATGAGGACATCTATCCAGCATCTCAGAGAGAAGCTGGGGTCGGACAAAATACTCATGGTAGGTCACTCGTTTCCCAATTAAACCAGTTAAGAGATTTTAAAAAGAAAATTTATGTTGATAAGAATGATGGAATGATATTTGCATTCAGAATGGAGTTTGAAATAGGTTTATGCAGGAGTGTAATTAATTTTTATGGCAACATCAGCTTTTTAAGCTACATGTAACTCACCACACATTACATTTGAGAAAGAAGAAAAATGTTTGTTTTATAAGTAGGAAAACAAAAGCATTGTACAATCTTGTAAACTAAATCTCTTTGTAACTTTGTAACCGTATTTATTCCTTTATTTATCTTATAGATGTATCTAGATCCTTCCAAAATCTACCAAGGCCAGTTGAAGTAGGAGAATCATCCACTGGTATTGACAGTCAGAAAGCCAGTCATGTATTAAGACAAGAAGAGCAACCAGAGAACAGGTCTGGAGTGTATGTTCCGTCCAGGGCCTCTGCATTTCCATTCGGTGAGAAGAGTAGAAAGGAGAATAGGTCTGAGAAGATGAGGGCGGTAGATGAGATTGCTTCTGATTCCCTTATGGATCCTCCTGAGGGTTACCAGACACCTCCAATGGACCTGAGCTTCCTGACTGCAGCCATTGCTCAGGCCTCCAGCACGGCAGATCCACAGCAGCTTGCTAAAATGATCCTTTCTGCATCCAACAAGGTAGCAGCAGCTAAAGAAGAAGCTAAACAGAAAGCTGCCAAACAGGATGCAGCCAAGACTAGGCATTCACAGACTAGGAGAGTTGATCCTCTAAAGTCAAGGCATAGAGAAACAACATCGATGGAGCAGCATGATACAACCTCGCAATTGAGAGATATTGCTTGCAATAAAGCATATAGTAGAAAACAAGAAGAACAGAAACCTTTAATTTCACGTATGAATGGTAGACCAAAGCTATCAGGATATGAGAGGACATTGAAAGATAACGAAGAGTTGAAGGAGCGAACATCTTTAGATGGTTCAGGTGGATCAGGACAACAGAGCAGAAGTTCAAGCTCATCTAGAGGGTCACAGGGAGTAGATGAACAACCAGCAATCAATAGGAAAAGAATGTCAGGATCATATGAAAAGTGCAATAGTGATAGGTCCTTATTAAAAGAAGATTTCACAGAAAGGGCAAGTCAACTAGGTGATGATTACTTTGCTGAAATAACAAGAGACGGACTGCCTGTCAGAGGGACAGATATATCAGATACAATTGACTTTCAAGATTTTGAGGATGATAACGAAAATTACAAGAGAAACCAGAGTCGCACAAGTGTTAGAAGTTCCCAAGATAAACTCAAAGATATGAAAGACTTGGAGAGTCAAAGAAAAATTGTAGTGGTTGATGACTCTAAGAAACTACAGAAGAAAAAATTATCTAATGGAAATGCTGGACAATTTGATCGATTGTCAAGAAATGAAGAGATTTCAAGACAAGGTCATGATTCTTCTAGTGTAAGGCATCCCGACATGCATGCCAGAGTGGAAGACTCGAGCCAGGATATTAGGACACTGCAGCAGAAAAGTAGAGATAAACTGTCAAGTTCATCGAATAGAACAAATCGTGCATCGAAAGAAAATATTGGTCCTCTAAAGTCACAGAGTATTCCAGTTGTATCAAAGCATAGAAAATCAAAAGATAGTGTAGAGATGTCAAAGTCCCACAGTCACCTTTCTCATCGGACAGTCGCTCCAGGAGATGATTTTAACAAAGAAATCTTATCCAGAGGATCTGTGTACAATGTCCCCCAAAGGAAAGGGAATGGACAGAATCTTGAGTTGGGTCAAATGGTAGAACCAAGAAGCCAGGCCATTCCAGATGGGGAACCTACAGAGGTAGAACCTACCATGACATCCAGGACACCATCAGTCACTGGACATGATCTTGAGGATCAAGTTACATCACTTTCTTTGACTCAACAAAGGTCAAATAGTACCTCACCGAGGCAGAAGGACAAGAAGACCTCACCCAAGGACAGGCGTGATGCCAGTAGTTCTCTGAATCAGAGAAATTCCTTGGATGGATCACCCTGCAGACCAAAAGAATCCTTGAGACAGAGAAGGACAATTGATGGTGCTTCTTTTGGAAAAAATGGCTCACAAAGGACTGCCTCAAGGGATGATGATCTCTTTAAGAGACCTGATGCACCTGCAGCTCCACAAAGTCGAAGACATGAATCAACCAGCATTCATGATGCACTGAGCAACAAGGGTCAACAACGACCTCCTGAAGGGCTTGAAGATGCAGAAGTCATGAGGGAAGTGGATGTATCTCGCTTCTCCATGGACAGTCAAGCTGATATCATTTTGGGAAAGCATAGGATCATACAAACACCACGTGACAGGAGAATTGAGAATGCCATGAATCGTCAAAGAGTGGAAGGTTTTTGTCTTGGAGAAAGGAAAGATGTGGTTGTTGATGCTGAAGTGGATTCTGGATTCAGTAGTGAACACCCACATAGATTACCACACTTTGGTAATGCACCTCAGCTTACCGTATCAAATGTTGCTCATGTACAAGAAATGTGGAAGGGGTCAAGAGAACTACCTGTCACTCTCGATGATATTGAAGGAAGCCATAATTTCTCAGCGATAAATGCTGAAATTATTTCTCCAGTTCCTTCCCCGAGGCAATCACCTCTGCAGTCTCCAGTTGGTCCATCGAAACCAAATACATCAGCAGGGTCAGATGCTGAAAGGACGCTCCTTGCACAGTCTACCAATAGAACTTTAGTGGCAGAAACCCCTGAGCTAATTAGCCCAAGAAGTAGTGGATCTTCTCATACTCATAGTATTGCCAGTAGTATGAACAAGAGTGCATCTTCAGGCAGCGACCGATCTTGCTCGACCCCAAAGCGTGGTACAAAGCCAGAGATGGACAATACTAACAAGGGTCTTGAAAACCCGCCAAGTTTTGCTGGCACTCATCACCTTGCTCCTCCTCCTTACCACCAACAATACAGCAGCTCAGCAGCTACTGCATCATCGATACCTAATCCTACCAGGAGACAGGTCTTACCATCTTACTTAGAACAACCAACATTCTATACCAATCAAGCTCTATCAGAGACTAATTTCCTCCAGCACTATGTGAATGACCGACCAGTATCCAAACTCTCTTCAACAAATATTCCAAGCCTTCATGAAACATTGCAGCCGCGTTCAGCTAGTCATTTGGGAATACCTCTTGGGCCTCACCAGCCTGGCCTGTATCTTGGACAAACCGTACCCCTGGCATCAAATCCCTATGGAGCCCCTCAGGGTATGGACCTGACAGGAGGATCCGGTCCCCCTTCCCTACACCCGGATCCTTACGCAGCAAGACTAGGGGGACATCAGCAGCAGCCACAGAGACGCCTTCGCTCTCGATCAGTAGAACCCCATTCTATGAACCCCTTGTCATGGCCAGGATATCATATGCAAGATACCAAGACTAATGGTGTGGCAGGACTTCTTGAAACTGCTGTTCATTCTGGACCAACAATTCCTGTACCCCCCTTGGGTCATCCTACTGGTGAGTAGCAAACAATCTTATTAGCTTTTGAGCTCTTGGTTTATCATGAAATATAGATGTTTTTGAAAAGGTAAAATGATTTATCATACTATTGAATTAAATGCATGTGAAATCATACCAACTTTTCCTGTGATGGTTGTGGTTTCTGGATGACCATAAAGTTGCTAATATCAGAAGATGTAGGAAATGTCACTATAACCTATTTTTTTGTCATTCCATGTATGAGTTCTTTGTGTACAAGAATTGTGTACAGTGGGTATTTAAGAAACCAGTTATCAAGAATCTTGTTTCTTTCTAAATCTAATTACTGTTTATCTTCTGTACCTTATATGTATACGATTCTAATTCATTTGTCATGATGTAGGTGCCCCAGCTTCTATAGTGTCCAACCTGATTGTTCCCTATGAACATCGTTTCCGAGATGTTGCTTGCATAGGTATTGCAGCTCAAGATTCTATCCAGCTACAGAATCCTTCATCTCGATGGCTTCAGTGCTTCCTAGAAGTAGTCTCCCTGTCTATCAATGGAGAGGAGGTAAGGAATCACCTCACATGGTAAATCGTTGACAAGTTGTTCATGTTGATGGTAAATCCAGTGTGATCAGCACAGTATGTACCATGCAGCTCATATCAGTTCAGGTACATTGTGGACATGTGACACCACCTTACAGAATTGGTGCGTTCGAGTCATCCATTAAGCTGAGAAGACATTCTTTTGAAATATCGCTTTGGTGAGATATTTCACCAATAATTTGCTTCAATCTTGTTCATGCTTCCCCACCATGTTGGACACATTTAATTACAATTAAAAGTACTAATACAAAAAATGATGGGGTCTTGCATAACACTCATGTCACTCGGCACCTTTGCGCGTCACAATTCTACCTCGGCAAGTATGGCTGCCATTATTTTGCCATCATTTATTATGCTTGAAGAGTCCATCCCCATTCCTAATGCTAGAGATGTTAACCTCTTCTGTTGCAGGTGGACCATTCCTCCCGTGTGTTCTTATATTATGCTTGAAGAGTCCATCCCCATTCCTAATGCTAGAGATGTTAACCTCTTCTGTTGCAGGTGGACCATTCCTCCCGTGTGTTCTTATATTATGCTTGAAGACTCCATCACCATTCCTAATGCTAGAGATGTTAACCTCTTCTGTTGCAGGTGGACCATTCCTCCCGTGTGTTCTTATATTATGCTTGAAGAGTCCATCACCATTCCTAATGCTAGAGATGTTAACCTCTTCTGTTGCAGGTGGACCATTCCTCCCGTGTGTTCTTATATTATGCTTGAAGACTCCATCACCATTCCTAATGCTAGAGATATTAACCTCCTCTGTTGCAGGTGGACCATTCCTCCCGTGTGTTCTTCATGAGACCTCGTATCATCATCGGACCATACACCACAGAGGAACACAAGATAACCTTTGCCCCCCGTCAACCAGGCATTCATGAAGCTAAGATACAGGTTGGATCCAGTCCTGTGGTGGCTGATAGTGAGGCTGGTCTGCTACGTGTCACAGCGCCACCTATGATGACATTGAGGGCTGTTGCAGAGCTGCCCGAAATAGAGGTATTTACTGGAATCTAATTGGAAGTATGTTCATGATATTTATCTTTGTATCAGCCAGCACTGTTGAATGTATGAGAATCCTGGTTAATGGTTTCCCATGTATTTGAGGGGAAAACAAAGATTTAATGAATTAAAGTTAAATGAACTGTGTGTGAAGTGTTTCTTAAATTACCCCTTCTGATTAACAACATGAAAGTCAGTGGACATGTGTCCTTACATTTTCATTGTTATCACAAAATTTAAAAAAAAATGAGAAGCTATAGTGATTTGGAGATCCTTGTTGAGATTTCCATGAAAATACAACATTCTAGAGCTGAAAACCATGGACATTACCACAACACATTTGTAAGGAGATGAGTTCTGTTTTTGAGATGTTTTATCATTCTGTTTGTTTCTATTGATTCATGTCAGGTTGAAGGTACAGTTAAAGGAAGACTTGATTTGGGAGAGATGGTGTTTGGTATGGAGAGATCAAAGACTGTTCGTTTGATCAACAGAGGGCGCTCTTCACTACCAGTCAGACTATTCTTTATCAACAAGGTAGTACCCTCATAACACTAACCCAATCATGTTTGCTCATAACAGATTTGTATGTGGAGGGTGTGTGAAGTAGTGTATGGACGTGTGACCAAAGTTCGTGCGTGACCTAAGTTCGCTATCTCAAAAAATCAGTAAGATATCGAAAATCTGATACCACCAATGGAAAGTGGAACATAAAATTACCCAGAATTGAAATTTTCTTTGTAATTGGGTACGAAATTGTGAAAATATTGACAAAAGATTGGCAAATTTTGCAATCTTTTGCGTCCGTTCCGAAAAATTATCAACCTACCGATAAGGGTCTGAAAATCTTCAATTTAAGAGCAAATTTCCTCAAAATTGTAAGTAAAAAGTGGTACCAACTGATTGTATGATATCTTGTCTTGCAAATTATGATATTACCTTATTTTTGATGGATCGCTTTTTTGGATAAATCAACTGTAAACCCCCGTGCGTGAACTTAGGTCTTGTTGTTTTTATGACTTTTTTGATGTAGCGCGCACGCACGATCGGACATCAAATTTTTAGATCGCGATATCTCCGCCATCCTTCGACGATGAATTTTCTATTTGAACAAATTTGTAGTAACAAAATTTGCCGGCCATTTGGTAATAATTGACATAAATAAATTTGTGTAGAATATGAGAAATCATAGATCGAATATCACATTTTGTAATATGTTCTAAAATGTCCGCGAACTTTGGTCACCCCTTCATATGATCTATTATATAATTTTGCATTGAAGTACATTGACAATTTAAATATACTTGCATTTCCAATGGGTTCATTCCAGAGGTGATTCATGAAGTTAGCGATGAAGGATTTACTTGCTCAAAAACTAATATTTATCGAAGGATGGGAGGGATGCAGCAAAGAAAAGTTAACAAGAAAGGAAAGGGAAAAATCCTCTAGCAATAGAAATATAAGAAGAGAAAATTATTGTAGGAAAATAAAAAAATTAGAAAGAAGGAAGACAAAGCATTATTAACAACAATATCAAAAAGTTTAAGATATACATTATAGAATTGTTTTCTTCTTTTCTCAAAGACTGTTAATGAGATTGTTTGATTTGATTTGTGTTTCAGATGGTAGCAGTGTGGTACACAGCAACAATCACTGCTGAGAATGGGCAAGACCACTGCACATCTGCAGCTCCAGCTAGACCACTTCATCTCACATTACCAGTAAGAACCAAAGCCATCTCTCTCTCTTCCCCTTTACTCTCTCTTCCCTTCCCGCTCTTTTTCTAACAATGCTATCCCTTTCTATCTTGGTCTTGCTCCCATCCCACTTCTCTCTCTCTCTCTCTCTCTCTCTCTCTTCTTATTATCTCTTGCATATTTTATTTCCTTCTTCCCCTCGGACTCCATCCTTCACTTTCTATCTCACACTAGATCTCTTCCCTGTCTGTTTGTCTCTTGTCTCTGTCTCATTGTCTGTCTTGTTCTCTCTCAGTTATTGTTTCAATATTTGATTTGTATATGTTTCAAGTGTTTAATTTTGGAATGAATATTATTGGTCATTGTAGACCATGTACAAATCAGTAATCTGCCATGACAGTAATCACTTTGAATCATTGATAATCCTCAGGCTCATTCTAGCACCACTATCGATGGTGAAGTGATGAGACCACCAGCCGGTATCACAGTCAAGCTCACAACCCAGCGGAGTGAACCTCATCTCAAAGCAGCTTCTCTTGGTCCTCCTGAGAACATCCATCTCAATCTCAAGATGGAGCTTGACGTCCCAGAGCGCTCCGTTTCATTGGCTGATGTTGACCTTTGTGCTCGAGTGGGTGTGGCCAAACTCCATCTGCCAGACTCTCTTGCAGTAAGTACCAAAGATGCTTAAGTAAGAATATTTAAGTAATATTGACTGCCTTCTGGGCAATACGACATATATCGCCCGAACCGAAGGTGAGGGTGATATATGACAAGTCGTATTGCCCTGAATTAGGCAGTCAATATTACTATTATTAACCACATCAGACATCTAGAGCAAACAAGAAACTCTTACTATCTTATACTCTTAAATTATGTAGGCTACACAGGGTTTCCTAGCATTAGAAGTTGCAAAAACATTGTCAAACCAGCACTGTTCATCTAGTGTTTGACAGATTTTCGATACACTGCAAACAGTTTGCCTAGGGTGTGATTGTTACGTCACAATGAGAGTTCGCGCAAAGTGCGCATTTTTTTATACATGATGCGCGATGTAAATTACAGTAGCTGATGCGCGATGTAAATTACAACTGGCTCTATATTATTGCTCACTAGTTTAACACACATTTTGCCATTGACTTTTCAGAGCGGCCTAAAATATTTGTTCATTGGTTTACTGTACAACCATATTGACCGGCAAATTACACACAAATCCCATTGACTTTTCTGAGCGGGCTAAAATATTTGTTCATTGGTTTACTGTATAACCATATTGACCGGCAAATTACACACAAATCCCATTGACTTTTCTGAGCGGGCTAAAATATTTGTTCATTGGTTGACTGTATAACCATATTGACCAGCAAATTACACACAAAATCCCATTGACTTTTCTGAGCGGGCTAAAATATTGTAATTTTGTTGACTTATCCATCAAACCTTGAGGGCAATAACATTTGAAAATTGCCCTGCTCAGATGTCTGATACGGTTAATAATATAGTATTAATGACTGCTTTGAGAGAAATAGTTGTTTTATTACGCTCAAGGGAAGGTTAGAATTGTGCTATTACCCGAGGCGTGCCGAGGGGAATAGCCCAATTGTAACCTTCCCGAGAGCGTATAAAAACAACTATTTCTTGAATATTAAAGCAGTCATTAATACTTTTATATGCCGAAAAAAAATAGACTAAAAAATAAAAAATAAAAAATACTTTTTTTTTTGTCGAAGATGAGATTCGAACTCTTGCGTACAAAAGGTGATGTATCTAAAGTCAGCGCCTCAGACCTCTCGGCCATCGCGCGATGTTAACATGCTTGGCAGTTTTGTACAATATATACTTTAGATGGATTGAAACCGGCTTCGCGTGTGATGAATGCTTCGCAAAAGCTCCATATACGGACTCTTCTTTTACTTTTGCAATGCATATTGGCACGAACTTAGATCAAGATCTATCGGCAGATGTTGTTTTTTTGTTTTTGGAAGTTTATTTTTGTCTTCATGTCAACAATGCAAGATAAAATTGTCGGTAAGATCGATCGAGATTCAATTATATTGAAATTACCGACCAATCCTTCGCACACATACGGTATCCTACATCGCTCAAACCATTTTTTAACATGTAAACCTATGGGGTAACCATGGAGGCTGACCAACTATTTTTAATAACCATGGTTATTAAAAATATTGAAATGTTTTAAGCATGGTTACCGAGAATTTTACAGGAACAGTTGAAGTTTATGAATGCAATTCGACCAATCAGATGGCTGGATTACTTAAGTGAGGTATATAATTGGAAATATTGCATATAACTTTGTATGATTTGAACATATTCCTGCTTAAAATCATAGAAATTTGTTGATTATTATTAAAAACTATTCATCCTAAGGTACCTATCACAAGCCTCTCTGTAAAGAGCATCTGGACTTTATAAAGGTACATGATAGGTGCAGATCCCTAACATTTCCATAAACTATCAACAAACAGTCAGCAAATGAGTTGATATCAACATAGGAGAGTTTTGAATGACATATTGTGTAGCAAGTCCCAAAATGTCTGTGTGTTGACTTTTAGTTAAGTATATACTTTTGTACATCATTATTTGAAATTCAGGCTGACATGTCTATGAATATGTAATGATGCAAATCTTAAATTCATTGTGATGGTAATACATGTGACCTTTGACCCTACAGCAAGAGGCCTTCCTGTTCAAGTCAACTGTTGGCCAGACAGCGAGTAGGAACCTGCTGCTGAAGAACGCAGGAAACATCCGACTTGATATGAGACTGAGACTACCAAGGGGTATCGATTCATTTGAGATGGTCCCAGACACGCTGGTTCTAGAGCCTGGTCAACAGAGGGACATACTGGTCAGATTCACACCAAGAGAAGAGATGGCTGTCGTTGAAGCGTGAGTCTTTTCATAGGATGTTATCGTGTAATTGTTATCGTTAAGTGTTTCAAGCATTACCAAGCGTGGTACTCTGAAAGCTTAATTAGTGGTCATTTACATGCAGCAAGATCTGTTTAAAATAAGCCTATGTAGAAAGCAGTTCTGCTTGGAGAGACATTGTAATGGGAGAGCTTGTATTGTGCATGCAAATTTAGGAAAACAAGTAGAGTTGTTCGATATGTATATGCTCTTTGTTTCAATATGTGCCATTAATGTACATGTGAATTATCAATTTATCACATACATGAACATGACTTAATATTAACAATGGAGAGAGTACCTATCCAAGAGCAATAAGGATCTGGAATCATCTGCCAGGCTCAGCAGTCAATGCAACGGAAATAACCAACTTCAAGGAGGCTGCTCTTCCCTCCATCAGAATGATGCAGCCCCCTGTTGGTTCCCACATCATATAAGCTTACTAGCTAGGTTTTTACTTGCACTGGACTTAACTAATGCTTTGTTCACACACCATTCCTGCAATTCATGACACTCCTTGTAGCTACTCGCCTCACCTACCATCCCAGTATAGCTTCCTGAGTGAGCTGCCAAAGGGATTACCCAACCAAGTACCAACTACCAAGTGGACTGAGTTCATACTGGGGTATTGATGATATTGTCATGTGTTTGTCTGTCTTCCATAGGCCTCTGTTCATACAAGGTAAATCTGATGGGCCAAACTATGAGCTTCAACTACGTGGAGAGATCCAGACTGCTGAACAGAGAGTCAAGCCCAAACAATCTGCCCAGGTCCTATGCAACAAACAGTATATATCTTTCGGAGGAATTCCACTGGGGAAATCTTTGTAAGTACATCCTCATTCAATTTACCCTAAGTAAACGAAAATCTGTATTGTCTTTTCTGTTGATGCCTATACTGAAAGGAGTTGTTATTGTGACCTTGCATGAGGATTCCCATCTATTTACATAGAGGGATATGTATTGCTATTTAGGAAGGTTATGGTAGTCCTTGCCGCTATGTTGGAGTTTTCACTGGCTTGCTAGCATAGGCTGTTCTTTTTTTTTTACCTTGTCAATAGATGCACCTAAATTTATTCACACATTTTGTGAAGAAAATTTGTCAAACTTCTGATTTACAATATGATAAGCTATTTTTCTTAGCTTGACAAATATGATTCTCTGTATTTGATCATTTTCCCCCTCTCTCTCTCTCTCTTCAGGAAAAAGAGTGCCACACTTCGGAATCCAAGCAGTGAGATTGTATCCCTCAAACTCACCATACGAGATTGTGAGGATTACCAGGTCAGTTTCACATCCTATCATTCAATCTTATTTCTTGATGATCATAATTTCAACTGAACCCTCTTTGACTATGGAAGTAGGCTGGAGTATTAAAGTGAGAAAAAAATAAGCCTTGAAAATTGGTCATTACTCGTTGTCACTTACTCTTTTCTAAAGTTTAGCGAGGATGGTTATATTATGTTAAAAGACATGCTGCTGCTGCTAATGATAATAATAATGAGATATTTGTATACCGCAAATTGCATATTGCCTCTTAGCGGTTTGAAGAAATCCTTGAAGGCACTTTAATGCGCTAGGGAAATGACCCCATCTCATATGCATATTATTGCATAACAGCTGTTAGTCAAGGGAGGTGTTTGATTGACATGAATATAGTGGTAGCAAGATGTCCAATAGAAATACAACTAAGTGTTCAATGGGTATCGAGTAGAGTACAAATGTCATTAACGTTGAATGAGCATGTTTGCATCCATGAAAAGGAGACTGGCTGGAATGCTACCTTATCGAGTGGGTATACGCTAAGTGCAGTGTCGTAATTGAATGGAATGATCAAGATAAAATAATTGTTTATCTTGTTTATGATTAGTATTTATTTGGGGATCATTCTCATCAAGCCAATTTTGGCTATCATGATTCCCCACTTTTTATCTTATGTTGATAATGAACGAACATGTATATACTATAAATGAAATGAAATGAAATGAAATAATTTACTGTACAGCACTTTGATCAGTTACTTGTTTAAGGAAGTTGTTTTATAAACAATAGTCATTATTATTTTTATGATTAAATCATGTGGTATTTTCTCTGATTGGCAGTTGCAAAGCTCTCATGGGAATCAGAAGAAGTTTTCCAGCTCACGTCAGGTTGTGATTAAACCTAAGCAAGATTTCCCTGTCGACATTGTCTTCAACCCTTCCAAGCTCTCCTCATTCAAAGGAACCCTAGACGTCAAACCCATCAATGGTTCTACCAAGTACCTGGTATGTATTCATGACAAGTCTTCCTTCTTTGTTCACATTAGAGCATGCTACTCACCAGGTGCTGTACCAATTAACAAGTTTTTAAAGCAAGTGTTGCATGTTTTCATTATTTTTATGTCAGACAAAGCTCTTTTTTCTTTTATTTAAAAAGTACTTTTTTTCCTACCACTAATGTATGCTAAAGATACCTTAAAGTGCATGTATTGGTCTAATAGTCCTCTATTGAATGAAATATATTGGTGTTTAAAGGAAATACAAAGTTTTGGGAAATTTTGAAAATTGGATGGATAGTGAATCTTTACAATTTTGATATATTTGGATGCCCCTGTGCATGTATTTTAAGCACTAAAAATATTAGCCCCTAAAACACTTGTGTTTTTGAGAAAAATTGAATATAAAGATTTACTGTGCTTCCGGTAAATTTTGATAAATTTTAAATAGCGCCTACGGCCGTACAGTGGTAGCTGCGACCATGAAAATCTCAGAATATGTAGTTTTGATATATAATTTCCAAACGGGAATAGCTAATCGGTCGATTTTAGTAAAGAAACATTGTTTCATAGCTAAATTAATACCTTGACCGTGAGAGGGAGCTATACAACATAAAGAGTTGATTATTTATAATTTCATAACTTTAGAATCGATTTCAACCGCGACAACGATCAATGAATATCGTAGGAATGCATATGCTTCCACTATGTTAATTTGAACCAAATCCATGACCCCATACCAAAACTTTGTATTACCTTTAAGTAATATAAAACTGATTTATCAAAGTAATCTTAAGGAATACACAGTTTATAATGTAAGATTGATGAGAGAAAGAGACAGCAAGCAACAACGTAGGAGGAAACAGATATGGACAAAATATAAGTAGGCAGCATTTGTATCAGAATTTCTTTAGTGTAATGACTTCATTCCTCTCAAACAGATACCCTTAAGTGGCTATGGTGGTGTGAGCAATCTTGTACTGGAGGACGCTAATCTCAGGGGAGACACATATTTGCATGACTTTGGACCTTTGACCCCAGGTCGACACACTGTACTCACATTCAAAGTGCGCAATACTGGACTCAGAGCTGCTTTCGTGAAAGCACTGTGTTTCAATGGTAAGAAGTTTTATATATCACTCCATTTATAAACTTCCATCTGTTTAATATCAAATGGATCTCTACATATTCCTGTTGGGGCTAGTAACTGTTTACAAATTGATAAAGTAAGCAAAGTTTCATGGGAAAGTTAAAGAAAATTTACATGAGAGAAATCTAGCTTACAAGTTATGAAGTATGTTGAATGCTATTACCACAAATAACACTTCTACTTAATCTGAAGAGGGTGTTTCCATTTACTGTACCACTTCTTTCTGACCTACCTGACACACTTCAATCTGACACACTTTTTTCCTATTCATTTTCTACACAGAGGCATTTTCAAGAGCCATGATCTGTGATTGGCTTTTTTGCTAGTGAATATTCATGATTATGCAAATTATTAAGATCGCAAGCACAGTTCATATCCTTTGTTTTGGTCTTGCGAAAAATACGATCAACTTTTCAAAAAGTTCCTGAAAATGACACTTTGAGCGAGAAATTTTTATAATGAGTCAGCTTTGTAATTTCTGAGGTATGCATGTTGATTTGGTCATATTGAAATGTTTTGAAACGGACGTATATTTGTTCTCAGGACCATGTTTTGAGGGGGTAACAGGGTTGATTTTTCCCCCAATGACGGTGATCGCAGCTATAATGTTACTGCACGACTGCTAGCCACGGCTGTCGGGCCGGAGCCACTCCGCGCCACGGTCAGCTGATCGACCTGCTGGGGCCTAATCATGCAACATGTGTCTGCACAGGACTTGTTTGTAGCGTCAGAATAAGAAGTTCAGCCGTAGGTCTAGGCCTACATTAGTATAAGTTGTACAGTGTTTCTGCACATGGTAATGTAGGCCTGTAGAGCTACGGCTGAACTTCTAATTCTGATGCTACAAACAAGTCCTGTGCAGACACACGTTGCATTATTAGGCCCCAGCAGGTCGATCAGCTGACCGTGGCGCGGAGCGACTCCGGCCCGACAGCCGTGGCTAGCAGTCGTGCAGTAACATATAGCTGCGAACACCGTCATCAGGTCATTGGGGGAAAAATCAACCCCGCTACCCCCTCAAAACATGGTCCTGAGAACAAATATACGTCCGTTTCATAACATTTCAATATTACCAAATCAACATGCATACCTCAGAAATTACAAAGCTGACTCATTATAAAAATTTCTCGCTCAAAGTGTCATTTTCAGGAACTTTTTGAAAAGTTGATCGTATTTTTCGCAAGACCAAAACAAAGGATATGAACTGTGCTTGCGATCTTAATAATTTGCATAATCATGAATATTCACTAGCAAAAAAGCCAATCACAGATCATGGCTCTTGAAAATGCCTCTGTGTAGAAAATGAATAGGAAAAAAGTGTGTCAGATTGAAGTGTGTCAGGTAGGTCAGAAAGAAGTGGTACAGTAAATGGAAACACCCATCTGAAGAAGTATGCTTGGATTTGGTGGTGGTGGTGGTGGTGGTTATTTTACCTGACTGCTAAGAAAGCATAAATGCTTGAAAGTAAGCAACCAGACGGCTGACGGCTTCAGGTCCTCTCCGAGGGACCTGGTAATGAGGATTAATGCCTTACCAAAGGGCACTAGCGCATCGCCTTGGTTTGGAACCCGGGTCACCGGATTACGAGACCACTGCTCTACCGACTGAGCTATCGCGCCTCCTTGTTGACCGTCAGAATTTCAAATTGTTACGATATACGATATCCGATATATCCGGTATCCGTCGTAGTTCAATAAACATGTTTACCATCATCACAAACCTGACTGCCGACTCGTCTATTATCATGAATATCTACCAAATCTAAGACCCTCGAACTCATCATGGTGGCAGCTGCTGGGATCTTCGAAATCAAGTTTGATTTTTGAAGACACAATTGATCCAGTTCACGGTAGTTGGGAAGTATAATTAGCAAAATTATCGTCGATTAGCGATTTGTCACGTCGCACTTTTTCGTATGCATAGTACGTGCACCGTACATACGGCACAGTGTACCGACACACTGATGCTACTGCATAATCCCGATGAACTCGTACGTGAATGGTGATGTGTGTATGAGCATATAAAGGTTCATAAAGCCTGCTCAGAATAGCCTAATCAAGTTATAACTGTGCTCAATCACTGACACAGGGGTCTGCATAATAACTAAACTAGTAAAGTTTAAATCTAAAATTAAACTAAATCAGAGGTGTGAACATTAAACCTGTTTTCAGATAATATTAACAATATCTGATGTGTGAGGAATTGTCACTGTCAGACATTGAGTGAGAGTGACCAACATTTTCATTGCATGAGACACTTAATGACATCCACACAGGTGCGAGAGTGTACACAGGTATACGTGTACGAACCTTATCAACACCAGCCGGTTAGGACCTGTTCACACTAAGATAAACAACACAAAGATTTACACTCATTCATATAATCTGTCGTAACCAATACGCACACGAGAACATAATACAATGAGTAATAAGTATCCAGAGATGAAATGGGAGGTACCAGACCTACCCGAAGAATTCAAGCTATTCAAGCAGAGAATGGAGCTTGTGTTGGCAGATCAAGAAATAACTGAAAACAAAAAAAAGGCTATAAAAATAAAAATCGCTGTAGGCAACGAAGGTTTGCGCAGACTCAATGCGTCTGGGCTATCAGAGGCCGACCAAGAAAAACCACAAGAGCTGTGGAAATTGTTTGAAAAACAAATAAAGGTAAACATTAATTTTCGAGTCCATTGTCTCGAGCTGATGCGATATCGGCAGAGACAAGATGAGAGCATTGATGCATTCGTTACTCGATGTAGAGACAAAGCCAAAACATGCGATTTTGAGGAATCCGAACTTGCCGAGCGGATAATGGAGGTAGTCATCACCTCAACACCAAGTCTAGAATTCCAGAAATTCCTATTGGACCAGCCTAAAGGATATCAAATCGAAGCAATTCTAGTAGAGGGTCGAAAATACGAGGCAGTTGCGGCGAGCAGAAAATGCCTAGAAACGCTTGAGCCGGCTAAAGAAAGCATAGATTCGTTCAAGCGGAACCAGGGACGAAAGACGTGTGGAAACTGCGGACGTATCCACAAACCTCGTCAGTGCCCTGCGTACCAAGATGTGTGTCGTGCCTGTGACACAAAGGGCCATTGGGCCAAGTTCTGTAGAAAGGCTAAGAACGATCGTAGTCGAAAACCAGATCGTAGATCAGATGACCATAAGTCTGATGACCGTAAACCGAAACACGGTAACCAATCACGATCAAAATCAAAGGGTCGAAAGTATAAACCGATAAGTGAAATGGACACTGAACATGATACTAGCACAGATCATGAACATCAACAATCAGCAGGTCCATCAAACTTCGAACATTTTGACACCATACACACGATCGGAACACACACAGTGATCAACTCAAAGGGTTACAGTAGCTTTTGCAAACATTGACATCATATGCCCACAGAAATCAGGTCAGCATTACCTATATCTGAAGATAGACTCTGGGGCAAGCGCTAATACTATCACAGTACGCACAGCCAAACAAATATATGGTGACAAGTGGAGGCAAGTAGTGAAACGTACACCAGTAAAGCTAGTAGCATATGGCGAAATATCATTACCATGCGTTGGTACACTAGACATAAAGTGTAGATACAAGAATCCAGAATGGTATACACATACATTCTACGTAGCAGATGTGAATGGACCAGCTATCTTAGGGTTGTTAGGTTGCACAGATCTCGGGATTATCACAATCCATACAATGCACAAGGACACACCTACACATACACCTATCACAAGTGTTAGTGACCTTAAACAAACATACCCAGATCAGTTTGATGCCATAGGAAGCTTTAGCGGGAAAGCAATGCTGCATCTGAAAGATGATGCAGAGCCCACCATAGATGCACCTAGAAAGTGCAGTGTTCATCTGAAGGACAAGATCAAGGCCGAACTAGATAACATGGAGAAGCAAGGAGTCATCAGAAAGATAGAACACCACACAGATTGGTGTAGCTCGATGACCACCGTTGTGAAGAAAGATGGATCCATACGGATATGTCTTGACCCCAGAAGGTTGAACGATGCCTTGAAAAGGTGTCCACACAAAATTCCAACCTTGGAAGAAATCCAACCAATCTTCGCAGGAGCTCAATTCTTCTCCAAGCTAGACGCAAAGGCTGGATACTGGTCAGTACACCTAGCGGAGGAATGCCAAGACCTGACCACCTTCAGAACACCATTTGGAAGATATTGTTTCCAAAGATTACCCTTCGGCTTATGCACAAGCCAAGACATCTTCCAGCAACACATGGATAGGATCGTCCAGAATGTGCCTGGTTGCGTATGTATCGCAGACGACATTGCCATTGTCGGGAAAACAGAGGAGGAACACGACAAGAATCTCCACTTACTCATGGAGACAGCAAAACAGGAAGGACTCGTGTTCAACAGCTCCAAGTGTACTATCAAGAAGGAAGCTATCAGCTACTTTGGATCCATGTACACAAGATCTGGAATCTTCCCAGATCCAAGCAAGGTTGAAGCTATCAACACAATGCCTTCACCCAAGGACAAGGAAGATGTTCAGAGATGCCTAGGATTATTCACATACCTAGCACCATACATTCCTAATCTATCAGAGAAGTCAGCACCACTTCGTGAACTCCTTCACAAGGAAATTCCATTCGTCTGGGACGAGGATCACGAACATGCCTTAAACAGCCTGAAAAGCGCAGTCTCATCGGGTGCATGCCTGCAGTTCTTTGACCCAAAGAAAGAGACAACCGTTGAGGTAGATGCATCGATGAAAGGGCTGGGAGCATGCCTGCTCCAAGATGGCAAACCCGTAGCTTTTGCATCCAAAAGTCTCTCCAATGCACAGTCCAACTACTCGAACATAGAGAGGGAAACCTTAGCCCTAGTGTTTGGTATCGCCCGATTCCATACATACCTATTCGGGAAGGAATTCACTGTGATAACAGATCACAGGCCTTTGGAGACAATTTGGAAGAAACCTCTAAGAAGCGCACCACCTCGTCTACAGAGACTATTGATCAAGGTACAAGGATACAGATGCCAAGTCAAGTACCGACCTGGGAAAGAAATGATTCTTTCAGATACCTTGAGCCGTCTCCCTAACCCCAAGGAAGCACGCGATGTTCCACTAGACATCAGAGTGGAATCAATCTGCTCCGAAGTAGAAGACACTCATCAAAGCGACTTGATCTTCTTCGGACAACACAAGAGAACAGAACTCCAGAGGGAAACATTCAATGACCCTGTTCTTAGGTCATTGTGGCAGACAGTCACTCAGGGTTGGCCTGAAACCCTTCAGGAGCTGCCGACATCCCTCAGGGAATTCTGGTCTTACAGAGATGAGATTGGAGTGTCACAAGGAGTACTCTTCAAAGGAAGTCGAGTCATCATACCGAAGACACTTCGGGAAGATATCCTTAGACAACTTCATCTGGGACACATGGGAATCGAGAGCACGAGACGATTAGCTCGTGAGACAGTGTTCTGGCCACACATCAACAAGGACATTGAACAGCTCGTAAAGCAATGTGCTGCATGCCAGGAACACCAGGCAAGGCAACAGAAAGAGCCGTTGCTTCCCCATGATGTACCTTCAGCACCTTGGACTAGACTAGGGACAGATTTGTTCATGCTCAACAGACAAGACTATTTACTCGTCACTGACTATTACTCCAAGTATCCGATAGTCTACAAGCTGACTGACACATCAAGTGCTGCAGTAGCTAACGTGATGAGTGGAATCTTCAGTCTATTTGGTCCACCAGAGGAGATCGTATCCAACAACGGTCCACAATTTGTCGGGAAGCACTTCAAGGACATGTGCCGGAAGTGGTCAATAACACATACAACCTCTTCACCTCACTATCCAAGATCCAACGGACTAGCTGAGAGAATGGTTCGTACCGTCAAGAATCTGTTGAAAAAGTGTTCACAGACTGGCCAAGACAGTCAACTGGCTATGTCACACCTAAGAGCAACACCTGTTGACAGTCACATGAGATCACCTGCAGAGATGTTGTTTGGAAGACCCATCAGAACAACACTGCCAAGTCATCATCTTTCAAGAGAATCCACCACCACTGATCATCTCTTGAATCGACAGAGTAAGATGAAAGAAACGCACGATCGACATGCGGGTCCAGATCTTCCACCACTCCACATAGGACAACCAGTCAGAGTCCTACATCCTAAAGATCATACTTGGATACCAGCCAAAGTATCCAAAGTCTGCGACGAGCCTAGATCATATGAAGTGTCAACACCCAATGGAGGAATCCTGAGACGAAACCGATCTCACCTGAGGGAGATTCCATCATCAACCAACCCAACTCCAAAGCGTGTTAGGTTCGACGAAGACTACACTTCATCTACTCAAGCAGAAACACCAGAGCAGAATGGCAACAACCATCAGCCAACACCAGAAACTCAGAACATTCAATCTAAAGGACCAACATCAAACTCGCAAACCACAACAAGATATGGACGCAACATCCGTACACCAGCGAGATACATGTTTGAAGATTGAAACTGAACTCTTAAATTTCTTCAAAGAAGAGAGAAGATAAAGAAGAACACAGAAGACGCTTAGTTTAATGTAGTCTAAGAAGTTTATTGTTCATATGTATGTATAATCATTGTACAGTATTTTTGGTATGACAAGCATAATGTTTATAAGTCTAAACAGATGCTAGCCCAAACATGTTTCGTTTGGAAATTCATTTTATAAAGGAATCAAGTTATATCAAAACTATGTTCAATCTTGCAGAACAACTGTGAAGTTGAAAGTAGAACGATATAATTATATAGACAGTTAAATACTCATTTGTGAATACAATACAAAAGAAACGTATTGAAAACAAATCAAGATGTTATGTTATATAACCTGATTGGAAAAAGTTCATTAGGAAGCAAATAACCAAAACATGCATACTACCAAAAGTATTGTTATCAAAGCAATATGTCATTAATCATCGATCAGTGATGTTCACTGATTCCCAATCTTTCCAGAGGAAGGGGGATGTTACGATATACGATATCCGATATATCCGGTATCCGTCGTAGTTCAATAAACATGTTTACCATCATCACAAACCTGACTGCCGACTCGTCTATTATCATGAATATCTACCAAATCTAAGACCCTCGAACTCATCACAAATCACAACAACAATTGTCTTTATTCTCCTCTCTGTGCAATTTGATTCGTCCAGACTCGAGAGCAAAGGTGAAGCTCCCCAGCAGTCATCTGAATGTAGAGCCGAGTGAGTTTGTGATCTCACCTAAGATGAGTAAGACGTTGACAGTGATCTTCAGTCCTAAGGAAGATGATATCCTGAGTGCTTTAGAGACCAAAGAGGTGGCAGCGGTGGCATTGTTCTATGGAGATGAAGTCCTCAGAAAACTTCTTAAAAGGTATGTTCTACAAACTTCCGAATCTTTGTAGACATTTTAAAGCAATTAACTTAAATCCTGTCTGTACTAGTTTGGCCAGGAGGGATTAGACCACCCAGCGTGGTCGCTGACAGGTTGTTATCACATCAACTCAGCTCTCAATTGAAATAAGAAAAAGAGGATCATAGGGGACCAATGGTACCGCTTAGGCATTGTTTTTTATATAGAGGGAGCAAGTAGCTATAAGAAGTGCAGTGGGGCTTTAATGGGTAAACAATGGGAGACATGGGATGGTGAAACTAGAAAGATTTTGAGGATTTTCCTATTCTGTAGAGTCAAGAGTTTTACATTGAATGAATTCTTTATGAATGTCTGGGAAAGCCATATAACTAAAATTTCTTTGTTGTTGTTGTTGTTGTGTTCAACTCTGATTGGTCATGTATATTTGATCTTTGTTGGTTCAGGTTGTCTCCAAGTGAAATGACATCGCGTCAGGCTGGCTTGTCTCCTGATAATCCATTGAGAGGTGTGTCATTTGATGTCAGGTTTCTGGGAGAAGAACACTGCAAGGAAAGTGAGTTCAGCACAAATTTCATATTTTAAGATACAAAACTGGAAATGTTTACCTCACAGTCTACTTTAACCCATTCAAATATAATATAACTCTCCAACCTTTTCTTCCTTTACATTTGTGCATTTACAAAGAATATGTATAAGTGACATGATTTTCTGTTAACATACTTTATTCTTGTCTATTTGTCTTTATATTCGGTATTGAAATTATTTTTTTTTTTCAAGTGAAAACTAGCCAAGTCTTCACTATTGCTCATGTGAAATATGTTGTGACCTTAGAAAATTATTGCTACAGAGTAGACTTTCTATTGGAGTAAAAAAAAAGCTAATTTAGGATTACTACTGCTTACAAACGTTGTCCTTATTAAGGTGGTTCATCTGTATTTCATCAAGTATACTTTAACCCCCTTCTAGAGTTTGACATAGAGCCTGGTTCCAGCACCTGGTCACTCTTCTACACTAACATGTCAAGAGTGTTGCTGAGCCTGACTGGGAGATTAGGAAGAAAGGACCGATCACCACGCAAGGACCGATCCCCAACTCAGCCTGTGAGCAGTGTAGCTCCTCTACCTGCCCTAGCCCAGGCTACAGCCAAGTAAGTACCATCATGACATTAAAGTATTGTAAGATGACAAAAGTGACATAATTTCACTTCATAGCATCTTTCTCTATAATAATAATAATACAAACAATTTATATAGCGCTTGTGACATAAAAAAATCAAGATTACTTCAAGAAAAATCAATATTACTAATGGAATTAACATTACTTACATTACCAAGAAGATCAAACATTACTAGCAATCCTATTAAAGGGTTAGCTAGAGGTTGTAATGTATGTACATCTTAATATGTTGTGCAATATCAATTTCACAGAAATTTTTGGTTAACTTATGATGAATCATTTGTAATACGAGTTTCCCTCTTATGTACTTCCAAGAGAAAGAGTCTTTTTACCCGAACGAAGGAAATATATCTCTGTGTCATTTCTTTGTATCTGATCTTATACCTGATATTGACTTCTATTACAATTATTTGATTTTAGTTGTTTTTTTCTTCTAAAAAAAGTGTATCCTTCCAATCCTATTCCTGTATAATATCTGTTGATTCTAATGTTTTTACAGATTGAAGAAAGAACAAACGCTCCATGGCATTGTTTTGGGACAAGATGGTCTGACCTTTGACCCGACCTCAGTAGGTCAAACACAGATGATGAAACTGATGTGCAAGAACACAAGCAGAGCAGACCAAACGGTAAGAATTAATTATATTGTTATATTAGCTAGCATCACATCATTTGGAAATGCTGATTTTCAGTACTATTGATTCTTTTTTAGGTCGATTTCTTGAATGTGTAAAATAGAATAATATATCTGAACTTCGTTCATTGAGAAGTTGTATACCAAGTTTTCTTTTATTTGTAATTTCTCTGTTCTCATTGTCTTTCTTCTACTCGACTCTAATGACTGTGATGGTTTAATGTACCTTTGATATTGCTTTCACTACAGCTAGGAACAAATGATATTCACTAGAGGTTCATAAAAATTGACTTCAATTATTAAATTGATCTGTAAATTCATTTTAATGTTCTATTTTTCAGGTTGAATTCTTGAACCCTGACGCTCCGTTCTACATTCAGCACCACACCCACACCATCAGAGCCAAGCACTTTGTGAGGGTACCCATCTTCTACAAGCCCAAGTCACCCGGTAAACATCAGAGCTTCATGGTTATACACACACAGACACGACATAGCCTTGTATCTGAGCTTAGTGGAGAGTGTCATTGAGTATGTCCATTCACAGACTCTTCTCAGTCTGTGGTACCCGGTAAACATCAGAGCTTCATGGTTATACACACACAGACACACCATAGCCTTGTATCTGAGCTCAGTGGAGAGTGCCACTGAGTATGTCCATTCACAGACTCTTGTCAGTCTGTGGTACCTGGTAAACATCAGAGCTTCATGGTTATACACACACAGACACGCCATAGCCTTGTATCTGAGCTCAGTGGAGAGTGCACTGAGTATGTGCCCATTCACAGACTCTTCTCAGTCTGTGGTAGCAGGTAAACATCAGAGCTTCATGGTTATACACACAGAGACACGCCATAGCCTTGTATCTGAGCTCAGTGGAGAGTGCCATTGATTATGTACATTTACAGACTCTTCTCAGCCTGTGGAAGCTGAGCTTATTGCTGGTATTGATGACAAACAAATACAGGCCACAACACTACTGGAAAAATTGTTCTGTGGATATCAACCTCACAGACAACTAGACCTGGACAGATATCCAACATGGGTGAATTATATGTCTGCTTCCAGCAATATATATCTTTTTTTTTTAGAGGGGGGGGGGGGGGGGGGGGGGGAAGGCATATTTGTTGACGGTGAAGTAGTTTGGTTACGTTCTTCAAAATCTTGAATAAATCCATTGATCTTTCCACTATAAACTTATTGCTCAAAGTATGAGCAACTACTACTCAATATAAATTGCAATTGATTTACCACCAGCTTAATGTGTAGGTCGAGTAATACAATATGAAAGTTATCTAATTTACAAAGTAAAGATGTATTTATATTCATTTATTTATCACAATTACACTGCCAATGTTTAGAAATTATTTAAAGTAAAAAATGTGGTGATTTCACGTCAGATTTGAGTTGGCTGTCTAAACCTGGGGTATGATGAATTCCGTTCCATTAAACATGGACTAATTATTTTCTATTTAGAGAAAAAAAATATGGTCACACTCATAAATTGATTACTGAATGTTTTCAAACTGTTACTGGCATCCAATTCAATTTCAATTTCATTTATTTGTTCAACCATCAAAATATATATACAATCAAAATAATTAACATCAAGAATTTAGAAGAACACAATGATGGTTTGATGACCCTGGAGAAAGCAGGGCTTATAAAAAGGGGCCACCAAATTGAAATACATAAAAAGATCAACAATACTTACACACCAAAAAAATCAACATCGAACATTAATATAAATAAGGAAAAAAAAGAGAAGTACACTTCTTGTAGCAGCAGCAAAAAACTAAATCTATATGTATATAAGAGGGCAGTAGAAAAGAAAGCAAACAAGAATATCAAGAATATATTATAAAGAAGTTAAGATTTCCCAGCTTAGATGGTAAGGATATGTCATACATGTAGGTGTGTATTGGTTTCAGATGCAAGTCAATGGTAATGGTATTGCTCTAGTATGCATTATATGGTTGCAAATTTGAGGGATATGAGAAAGGTGCTTACTTTGTTACGGTGCTTGGAATTCTTAGAACTACATCTTTTGAATATTGATGATATGAGTGGTACATTGGTAAATGTTTTAAGGTCAGTGATATAAGATAACAGGAAACAAGCCAGCTATAGTATTATCCTCTTAGTGACGGACATAAGGGCTTTAATCACACCATGAATAGCATACGGACAGCAAAGCTTGTTTAGAAAGAGGTGCTGCCAACTTTGTAGGTAGGCCACATCTCAACCTAGATTGTTGCGTATGAATATGCTTCTTCCAAAATTACATTAAATAATTCCAAAATTACAGATGTTCAGGCTTATATTTTCATGATCCTCTTTGCACTCTTTGGGTGCGTGAGCAGATTACTGATTTTCGGTATGATGTTGGCCTATTTTGTTTGTCTTAGTAACCTGCTTAGGGCCAGAAAGGCATTGAGTGTGTGTACAATTATATGAGTTAAGGCCCTTTTGGCATTCAGCACATAATCTATTTTCAGTGCCCCAATCATATTTGAAAAAGGATCTTCCAAGTAAAGGGCTGCTTTATAGTCATACAATGAATGAAAAGTCTGGACATAGTTGCATCCAACTTCACTATTTCAATCCACTGGCCAATGTCTTCTTTCTCCTCAAAGGAGAAAGGCAAATTACAGAAATGACCGTGTCTGGAGTGACCATGTCTGGAGTTGTAAAATAACAGTATATTGCTAATGTATATTATTATGTTAATATGAAATATCATTTATTCCTTCAAGTGCAATAATGTCACAGATGAATGTCTTCCCAAATAAATAAAACAGATATAGAATCTTATGGTTTTCTGAGTATCGTCTTTAGGTATCGTATGGAATGATTGGTAACTTCGTTATCTGGGGCCTTTTTTAAGTGGGGCAGGCAAACACCAATGTCTGAATTACTATGCCTAGTGCATGCTGGCCATGGATAGCTAGTACATGTACATGTACTCAGATAGATCAAAGGTGAATTTTGATTGGCCAGATAATCAAAAAAGAAGCTACTGTCTTAACTTTCCTTTTCATATCTTTAAGCTATCTCATGGAGGAGTGGTGACCAATAAAATGCCCTAATTTGATCTGATGATTTGCATGTCTTTATGTTAATGAAGGTTGTAAGGTACAGTATTCCTTAATGTTTGCATTCATTTCATAGCAATGTTTGAAATGGAGTATCTGTAGTACAGTACAAACAGTTCACAAATTTATGTTTATTTATCATTAGAATTTGAAAATGCAATGCCTTGCATGAAAATTGTTTGTCGAAAACTGTATTTGTTGTTTTGTTTGTTCCTTTGGTTAAAAAAGATTGTTATGACATGGACGGTTATGGTATTCAATTCTTAGTTTGTGTCTATTCCATATGTCTAGATATGTATTAATCCAACGTTAGTCACTTTTTCTGAAATATCCCATCACCTGTTTGTCATCTCCTTGGACATTAGATATGTATGTGTAAATTGATTTCACAGAAATCTATTGAATTATAAATAGGAATGAATGATTTTAGTACAAAAAACCAAGGGGAAAACAAAACAACAACAACAATGTTGGTCTGCATTTGATAATACACTATAAAATGAAGCATATTAAAAATGCAGCTGTATTATTATGTGAACCTTATTTATTTTCTACAACTACAGATTTATTGTGTCTTTGATATTGTTGTTATATCTTTGTTTTGTAAATTATTGTGTTTTCTATCATTTTCTTCAGAGTAATATGTTTGTATTTTGCTGTATTAGTACATTTTGTATTCAAAACTAGATATAGTTTATTAATTTGTGTATGGCTTTTGTAAAGAAAAGATATGTGTGTAAAAATATTAAACTCTATTTACAAGAAAAGATGTATAGCTGTTTTGCATTAAAAAGTTAAAGTATTATACTTTTAGTTACTGTTGTCTGTCTTGTAAGGCAGTGCTTTGCGCCAGTTAAAATTCAAAAGATAAATGAAATAAATTCAAACTTTTGCAGCAAGTGAAAGCCTGTTTTTTGTTTCATTTCAAACAGATTTATTGGCTGGAGAGATATTGATGCATTATATTTGATAAAAATTGTATATCGAACTTGATCACTGTGTACCACCACCACTACATAGGTTAGTTCACAACGTAAATTATGAAGTTCTGGCAGGCTACTAATCTAGGGAACATACAATATTTGTATATATGCAATAATACATACAATGTACATTCAACATTAAGAAACCTTGATGCTCACATTTCAAAGAAAGAGTTAATTCCTGTTCCTTTCAGAGTTTTGCTTGCAAGAATGTTTCTTCTCATTTATCTAACGGACCTAAATATTCTAATAGGCGCGATAGCTCAGTCAGTAGAGCAGTGGTCTTTTAATCTGGCGACCGGTTCGAAACCAAGGCGATGTGCCAGTGCCCTTTTGTAAAGCATTAATCCTCATTACCAGGTCTCTCGGAGAGAACCTAAAGCCGTCGGTCCTCTGGTTGCTTACCAAAAAGCATTTATGCTTTCTTAGCAGTTGGGTAAAAAATAACTACTACTTAAACATCAATAGGAGGAATTAGTATGAAATATGATTTGGTCGGAAGGGAGCTGATAGTTGAGTTTTGGGGCCTTACATTTTTTTTTTACAACTGTCAAATTAACTTGAACATGTCAAGTTTCATGGGGCTAGCTATATTGGTTTCAGAGTTATTACGAGTTTAACAGGTTTAGATTTTTTTCTTCAAAGAGCGCCATCTTCGGTGCGGTTTTTGAAGAATTCGCTTTGCATAAACCTATTCAAATTTGATTTTTTTTTTCTTCAGAAAGCGCATATTTTGACCTAATTACATTTGAAAAAGGGTACGGCTCAGCTAAAGGAATATTGATTTATACAAATTCAAAATTATTCATTTTCGAAAATTGAGAGGGCGCTATTTCAAAATGTAAGCAATATTGAAGTTTTTTCCCCAGATTATTTGCCATGTTAAGATATATTAGTGATGTAAATTTCATGTTAAAATTATATCCAATTACAAAGTTATTAAAGATTTACATTTTTCAAGGTCATTTTCACATTTTACAATAGTGGACACGTGATTACATAATGAAGATGACGTCACATCAAGTTTACGTCTATAAACCGAATGTCGGGCGATTCATGCACTAACTAATGGTCTTAATTTAAATTCTGAACGACATTCCGTTCTTGTGATACGATGGTGAGAGACATGCAAGGCCCTTTTGCCCCCCCCCCGATCTCCTTCTTTTTAGTGCGCAATAATTTTGCCCTCGAAAATTTAAAAATCGCACCCCCCCCCCCCCCCCCCCCCTTGAACACCAGGGGAGGGGGCCCGTCTACAAATAAAGGTAAAATTAACGTTTTTTTACCTGTTTTTTCCCGGGGGAGAGTCCCACCCCCTGGATCCGCCACTGACTGGAGTGATGTGTTCAAAAGATCGTGTGCATGTTACAAGCCTGGCAGCAGAGTTTTGGAGACCATTAAGAAGGCTATTGCATTGATCAAGACAGCATGTAATAAATGCGTGTATATGCGCTTCGGTAGATTTTTGATCAAAACAATTTCTAATACGACCTATCTTGTACAAGGCAAATGAAGCTGAGCGACAAATATTTTTTATATAATCATCCATCCTTAAAGACCATTTTCAAAGATGACACCAAGGTTACGTGCACTTTTGACAGGTTGTATCGGAACATTAGCAATTTCGACAGATGGTAAACGGGAGGACTTTCTGAATCGAGCGGTACGTTATCTGGTAAGTTATTTGGTAGATTCTTACATAATTATTTACAAAAATCGTTAATCAATAAAATTAATAATATGGTAATGAAACAATCCGGTTCTTGTACGTGCCCCCACCATTATTATTATTAAATTAAATTGCTATTTGATTGACGTAATCTTCATATTACTGGCAGCAGGATAATCCATATATTTACTTGATTTGATAAACAATTATTTTCTTTGGTTAGAAAAGGGAAGTATAAGATCCCCAGCTGAAGACTACTATCTTTATTTTCATTCGTTAACTAATATCCAGCTGATTTCTGACGGGATTTTTGTTCATCTCTGTTTTCCCCAGGATCCTGTATTCATCATTTTAGAAGCTTTAATTGGTGCCTTTTAACATGACCAAAGTCTTTGATTTTTCTCTCCGTGAATAAGCCTTTCATTGCCATCTGGCATCATCTGTGATATATATTGTCCTAAGGAGATGTAATTACTGACCTGCTCAATGATGTGTCCATCGAGTTTCAAACAGATTCTAGGCTTATTCTCTGTTCTACTAAAAATCATTGACTTAGTTTTCTTGACATTCATGCTTAGACCAAACTTTTCACTCTTGACTTTTACAATATCCAATACATGTTGTAAATCTGTTTCATTCTCTGCGCAAATTACAGTGTCATCAGCATAACGTAAATTAGTAATATTTACACCCCCAATACTAACACCTTTCATATCTGAAATTTCCCTGAATACCAACTCTGTACACAAGTTGAACAGAGATGGGGACATTACACATCCCTATCTAAAACCAAACTGTTCCTCCTTACTTACTTCATTGTCAATTTGAATTTTTATTTTGTTGAGAATGATCTTTAAGAGCAACTTGGTTACATGTCTCATAAGACCAATTGTCCGGAAATCTTCACATACACTTGCCTTAGGCTTCTTTGGAATTGGCACAAACATCGACTTTTTCAGATCTTCAGGAATATGACCTGTATTGTATATGATTTGGCAAATACTAGTCAAATGTTCAATCCCAAATTATTTTAAGGCCACAAGTTCTTCCCGTGTTATCCCATCTGGGCCTTCAGATTTAGAAGTTCCCATAGTGAATGCAGAGCTTGTTTAACTTTTGATTCAAGTATACTTGGACCCTCGTTGCCAGTGATAGGAAATTCTGGACCTCTATCATCATCAAATAGGTCTTTGATATATACTTCCCATCTTTGTTTAATGTCATCCTTTTCAAAGAGGAAAGATGTGCCATCTTTGTTCTTGAAACATCCGCTTGCTGCCTTGTTTTTCTTCTTCTTAGTTTTTTTGGTTTATCTGTGCATTTCATTTGTTTGGTTTGTCTTGGGGAATTGCTCAATTCTAACACATCTTTGAGTTAGCCATTCTTCTTTTGCTCTTTTACATTCATTATCAATTTCCTTATTGATGTCTCTGTATGATTTGGAGTTTCTGACTTGCTTTTGCCCCTCCTGCATCAAGTTCAGAATCTTTTCTGTCATCCATGGTTGTTTTGCTAGTTTCTTATTAGTTGGTAGTATCTTATTTCCATGCTAAATGCTTTTTTTCAAGTATTTCCCCTTCACTTCTAGTTTCTCAATGTCATTTACTTCATTATTTGTTTGTTCTATTTCTGCTGTGACTAACTTCCATAAGGTATTTTTCTGCTACGTCTGTTTTATATAGAGCTGTGACATCTGGAAGAGGGTTTCTTTTTGTTCTGGGGAGTGTATTCTTTAGCTTTATTTCGATTTCTGCAATCACCCGGTTGTGATTATAATCTATGTCAGCCCCTGGGCATCTCTTTACCAACTTAATACAATTCTTGAACCTGTTCTTTATTAAAATGTAGTCGATCTGGTTTCTTATCTTTTGTCCATATGCTAGTCGATCTGATCGCTTCTCATCTTGTGAATAAACTATTTTCGTAATGTAACCAAATTTAATGCACAAGTCTTTGTGAAGTGCCTCAATACAAATTATTTCATCCACCTGATAAGCATAATAGTAATTCAATAGTCAGAATGCAAACTGCATATATCAAGTGTTGCTAGGTTGGTCAAACCATAATGTTTGTCCATCCTGGCAACAACTAATGTATGCAGTTTGGATTATGTCTATAGAAAAAATATTGTTCACCAGGTGAATGAAATAATTTGTATTGAGACACTTCACATGATGATATCAAACGACCTTTGACTTTAACAACATTCCATGTCTCTAATGCTAAGTTCACACCGACGCCGAATTGATGGCGCATTAAATCGGCGAGCAAAGCGGCGGCAAAGCGTAACAAAGCTTAATTAAAGCGTAAAGATCGTAATAGAGCGTGAGAAAGCTTTGAGCAATTCGGGACATTCGGCAAGAGCGCCAATTTTTTTTTTAAAACTGTTTAAAAATTTGAGGCGATCTGTCACGAATTGCGTAAAGCGAAGAGAGCGTATTAAAGCTTATCAAAGCGTCACAAAGCTTATTAAAGTTTTGCTCAAAGCGTAGGAAAGCTTAACAGAGTTTAATTTTTTGGCGCTCTTGCCGAATGTCCCGAATTGCTCAAAGCTTTCTCACGCTCTATTATGGTCTTTACGCTTTAATTAAGCTTCGTTACGCTTTGCCGCCGCTTTGCTCGCCGATTTAATGCGCCATCAATTCGGCGCCGGTGTGAACTTAGCATAACATATCTCAGGAGATCGTGAGATTTTTTGAAAAAATGACGCCGAATTGATCGCCGACTTAAAGCGCGACATTCGGCGTCGGTGTGAACTACGGCATTAAACCTACTGTACCCCCTAAGTATTAATGAAATAAATTGTAACAAGTCGCAATAACAAAGTTGTATGCATCACATTTAATTAATTACAAGAGTGCTCTATTGAGTAGAGAATTGATGATGTTTTGTGGCATTAGGGATATTGGTAGCAGGAGATGAAAATTCAACCTAAGACAATTAATGTCAATAGCATTGTGTGTCACCTATTGAAATGAGCGAATATGACGATGACCTTATCACGTAATCTGAAAATGATCTCTAAACAGTATATCTTTTCAAAATGAACGAAATTTTCCTCAAAATTTCCTCAAACTGATTCCTTGATTTTTCTTTCACATCTCCGCACACTACCACCCACATATCTGAATTATCGATCTCTGTTCTACAGTCTCTTCACTCAATTATCATTTGAACATAAAGGAATGTCAGTCACTCCAGACCATTAATTGAAACAAATGGACACAAGATATGCAAATGAACCATTCAATTTAATATGTAGAAATGAATAGAAATAAATATGTATACTTGTACAAATCTATTACTTTACGAAGATAAATTCATCTTCATTTAACGGCTAAAAGAGGATAAATTTATCTTCAATTAACAGCTAAATGAGGATAAATTAATCTTCATACACACAGTTAAATAAAGATGAATTCATCTTCGTTAACAGCTAAATGAGGATAAATTAATCTTCGTTCACATCGTAAAATAAGGATAAATTCATCTTCGTAAACAGCTATAAATGAAGATGAATTCATCTTCGTTAACAGCTAAATGAAGATGAATTCATCTTCGTTAACACAGTAAAATAAAGATAAATTCATCTTCGTTAACAGCTAAATGAGGATAAATTAATCTTCGTTCACACCGTAAAATAAGGATAAATTCATCTTCGTTAACAGCTAAATGAAGATGAATTCATCTTCGTTAACAGCTAAATGAAGATGAATTCATCTTCGTTAACACAGTAAAATAAAGATGAATTCATCTTCGTTAATAGCTAAATGAAGATGAATTCATCTTCGTTCACACAGTAAAAAAAGGATAAATTCATCTTCATTTAACAGCCTAAATCGGACTAGGATCAATTAATCTTCGTTAACAGCTACATGAGGATAAATTCATCATCGTTTGTGGCAGAATTCCTGGAATAAATGAATTCCTCGTCATAGAAAACCCTTGAAAAGTCGTATAATCCATGGTTTCAGGCTTCCTGGATTGAGATTAGCAACATTATTACATTATGCACAAATTATGCTAATTAGATGATTGTGCTAATATGGCTAAAAAAAAAGTTGCCCAAGGTTGCCAAGTTGGCAACCAAGCTGAATTACTTCAATACCCATACTAGAACACAAATCAAAAACAAAAAACTTGTACTTATCAACTTTTCCAGGTCATGTACATGGTATATGGTACCGTCTACTGGACTATAGATGCAGCCTATCACGAAGAAATCTGTAGAAAGAGTACCAGTTTTGTATGCAGGCACACTAAACACCGGGTTTACACTCTACTCTCTGCAAGGAGTGTACTCTCCTAAACACGGGGTCTACGGTTAATGTTCTAGTCCGAGGTTCAGAGTGTTTTCCCTTGGAGCCGAGCCTGCATCGAGAGCAGAGGGGAGTCTGATTCAATATGCGATCAGTTCGATAATTTCATATTGTACCAAAAGTGTTTCTATCCATTCGTGAAGTACTAGGTCATTTTTACAGTGGGGATTCACTGAGTATCTTTAAATAGGAATATGAGGGCTAAATGTTTAAGTGCTTTTCATTTAATTTTCTTCTGCAAAACATAAAGATCAAATCTTATCTTAGCGAATTATATTTAAAAAACAACAACATTTTTTTGAACGTGTACAGAATATAATTATAATATAAATGTTGACATCAAAACAAAATGTAACCGAAAATCACACTAACAAGAGTTATTCATTAATAAATCTGCTGAAGCGCTTATCACAGTAACTGCTTAAAAGATAGATAGTGTTGACATCCTATTGATTAATCAAAGCGGCTTGGAAACAGGTCACAACCAATTAACTTTGCGTAAATATTCATAATTGAATGACACACGCCCTTAAGACTAAAACAACAACAACAACAATGATAAATATCGTAAATATTCATAAATGAATGATACACGCAATAAAAGCGAAAACAACAACAATTGATAATTTGTTTGCTTTGTCTCACTATTTATAAAGCCAAAGATAGGAAGGAATATTTACAGGGATCCGAACCCTCTGCTTTAGTATTATCGTAGGCTTATACCTGACCGATTGAGTAAACGATGGGTTGATGAAAGATTGATTTGCATTATCATTATAACCGTAAACCTAATCCTAACTCTAACTATAACCCTAAACCTAACCTTAATCTTTATCCTAATCCTGACCTTAACCCATTTAAAAACCCTAACTAAACCCTATTCCTAACCCTGACCTTTAATCTAAAGTACGATATGTCATGAATATAAATGAGATATGTAGTCTGACTAATCAAACCGTATTATCATTATCACTTCAATTGGTATAACACACACACCTAGAATCAGGGGCGGCCGAGCGACTTCCAAAGTGGAGGGGGGGGGGCACCAAGAAAAAAGGGCACTTTCTGGATAGAAAGGGCACCTACAAAGTGAAATCTCACAGCGAAAATATACAATTTTTTAGACATTGGTATATACCCCTACATTGTAATTACAATTATCGGGGATGATTTCAATATTTGTTTCACTTTATACACCATACAAGATATTGCTTTGCAGTTGGGTTTGAATTTCTAACAAATTGTTTGCGAGCGAGCGATTTTAAGATGTGTGAGGTCGCAGTGCGATAAATTAAGAGGAAAAACCCAATCCTAATGGGGATATAAGCACATTCCCATAACGAAAGAGTGAAAAGATCTTTGATAAGTAACATAATATATATCATATACAGTAGGTTTGCGATTGCACCATGTGTGTGAGAGAGAGAGAGGTTTGAGGAGTCCTGAACAGAACTCTGACTCAGGAATCTTTCTTGGAGGAGTGTAGTCCTGAAAAGGACTGTTTGTTATCTTTCTTGGCATATAGTTCTCAGGAGAACTATAGCGCTTGGAGAGGATGAAAACTCCCGCCAACAAGCCCGTAGCTAACTCCACCCCTGAAGAGAACCAACCCGCAGCTACACCACCGAAGCAAACTATTGTTCTTCCCTATATCGGTCAAGCCTCTCACAAGATTCAACGTATCCTTCAAGCAGCAGACATCCAAGTTCGACACAGTTCCTCCAACAAACTCCATTCGATACTCTACTCCCACAAAGACAAGCATCCAAACCACAAGAAAGCTGGAGTCTACAAAATACCATGCGAATGTGGAAAAGTCTACATTGGTGAAACGGGGAGAAATCTGGAAACAAGACTCAAGGAGCACAGAACCAGCTTCAGACTCAGCGATTGGGATAAGTCCGCCATCGTCAAACACGCCCAGCAACACGAACACACCATCGAATGGGATAACAGTCATCTCATCTCCATAATGAAACACTGGCATACACGCCGAATCCGAGAAGCCATCGAAATTCACCGCCACAACACCGTGCCCCAAGACTCAGGACTATACATCAACGACATCTGGAAACCTCTCATCAACAAGTACCCGGTCACTCCTCCTCCACCACCGCCTCCAGCACCGCCTCCAGCACCGCCCTCACCACCCCGACAGACACCCGTACATCAACCACCGCCACCCGCCGAACCCTCAAAGCAGCCGCCAGCCTCGCAGCTACACTGCACAGCAGACGACAACAGACTACAACGCCGCCTACGTCGGGGACACACGTCTCGCCGACAACACACCCCACTCATCAACTCGAAACTCTCCTAAGTCCGCAACCCGGAGACTCCAGCCCAGACGGATAGTCAGACGAATTACCAGCCGACCATCCATGCCCACCCGATGACTCAAGCCGACATACGGTCACCTATTTTTCCCTGACGTCCGCACACCGGTGACTTAAGCTCACGCACGCCAGCTATTCCCCACTCCTGACGACGGATAGTCAACCTGTTCGAAACGTCGAGCCATTCATCCTCTCCAAGCGCTATAGTTCTCCTGAGAACTATTATGCCAAGAAAGATAACAAACAGTCCTTTTCAGGACTACACTCCTCCAAGAAAGATTACCGAGTCAGAGTCCTGTTCAGGACTCCTCAAACCTCTCTCTCTCTCACACACATGGTGCAACCGCAAACCTACTGTATATCTACATCACCATGCAAGCCGACACTTACAAGCAGCAATATATATCATCTATAGATGCGTGCGAGCGTAGCGAGTGAGCTTTGGGAATTGCTCTTAGTCGCTTGAAATTAGCTAGGGCGCGTTTAATGATGAGAGGAAAGGGGGACCTTATCAAGAAAGAAAAGGAGCATGTGCCAAAGTACAAAGATTAAATATCACAGGTGAAAATGGGGCACTTCTTACAGGGATGAAAAAGGTGAGTCATAAAAACAGGAAATGGGCATTTGTCGACGGAAAAGAGGCCCCCATCAGATTTTGAACGGGTGATTTATGAAAAGGGGATAGTTCCCTTATTGGAAAGGAAAAGGGGCACGTATCATTTTTAAAAGGGAATTTATCAGAGGTGAAAAGAGGCACTTATCGCATCTGAAAATGGGCAATGACCAGATATGAATAGGGGGAATTATGTGAATGAAAAAGGGGCACTTGTAATAAAGGAAAATGTGCATTAGTTGTAAGAAAATTGGTACCGATCAGATTTTAAAGGGGAATTTATCGGAGGTAAAGGGGGCATTTATCTGAAGTGAAAAGAAGTAACTTCTCGTACCTGAAAAGGGTCATTTACCAGAGAAGGGGCACTTATGAAAAGGGGAAGGGGATGTTTTTTTAATGGGGCACTTATCATTGGGAAAAGGGCACATGTGAAAATATAAGGTGCGCTTATCCGAGTTAAAATAGGGGTGGTTATTAAGAGAGGAAGGGGCACTTCTTACAAAGGAAAAGGGGCACTTGTCAAAGTAAAAGAGGCACCTCTCAGAATTAAATGGGACAATTATCAGAGGTGAAGGGGGCACTTATCAAAAGTGAAAAGAGGCACTTCTCGTACCTAACTGGGGGACACTTACTAAAGATTAAAAAGAGCACTTATTAGAATGGAACATGAACACTTATTGCAAAGGAAAATGGGAACTTGTCGAAGGAAAAGGGGCACGTGTCCAAATACAAAGGGCACTTGTCAGAGTTGAAAAGGGGAAGGGGCACTTTTACAAATTAATAGGGGCACTTGTCAAAAAGGGGCACTATTCCTATGTAAAAAGGAGCACTTCTTAAAAAGTAAAAGGGGCATTTGTCCTATGTAAAAAGGGGCACTTTTCGGGTGCTTGAAAAAGTGGGGGGGGGGGGCACTGTGCCCCCCTTGCCCCCCGGGAGGGCCGCCTTTGGGCTAGAATGGCTGGTCCAGGCAAAAAAAAAGACGCGGCACGGGGTAGTGTGGATGATTAAAAAATAAAATAACAACAAATGATGATGGTGTGATGATGACGATGATGGGGTTGATGATAATAATGATGAAAATGAAATGAAAAATATGTTCATGTAAGAAGACGGGCCCCATCCCTGGCCCCAACAGGGAAAAAAAAGATGATAACCACAATTTTACCTCTTTTTTACCCCCCCCCCATCCTCGCGTATTCGCCGGCTGATTCGCAACTAATTTTTTGTTTAAAGACGGGCCCCACTTCTTGGCCAAAAAAAGGGGGAGGGGGGGGGGGGGGGGATGGTAACCACAATTTTACATCTTCTTTACCCCCCCCGTAAATACATTATAATAATTACTCGTACTAATCCGTAATAAATCGTTATAGCTCATAATAACTCGTAACAACTCTTAAATCTGTGGTAAAAGTGGCTAACTCGTAAGGATCCCTGAATTTGTGCGATCCGTAAGGACTCGTAAGAAAAATCCGTGTATGTGAAGGGCGTATTAATTTCGAGCGATAGCAATGCAAGTTTGACAAGATATTACGGCCGTGCCATATATTGCAAATATAAAGGTTCCTAGGCTAAGCGCTCCTTCATTTTGTACGCAGGGCGGGTTTGTTGATGTGAGATAAGACTATCATTTCGAGGATTGTGAATAACATTCTTTTAAATATGGCTGTTTAAAAAAAAACATAGATACTGTGGCGGACACGATTCGCCACCTTGGCTTGACACGGAGTATTTGTCAGGATGCCCGTGTCCGGCCTGGCGCTTCCCGTCGTTCGTTTGGACAAAATATATGCCCGTAGCTTAATGGCTGGAGTTATTCACTGCTCACGTCACGACAATCATTCGTCCATCGACTACAATCGGTCACCTAAACGTCTCGTTCACAACATCAATCAATTGAGCATCCTTCGAGCAATCAATTTCCCTTGGGCAATTCCACGGTAACGGAAGGACACTCAGACAAGATTTTTGAACTTCAGGTTCATACTAAAAGAACTGTTTTATTAGTATGTATTACTTGTAGAGATAATCCCGATGGCAGCTATCATACAGCTAAACTGGGATGTCTGTGCAACGTGCTGGCATAGTGACAGTGCATGAAGTAATTCAAAACAGTGAATGATGTCTATTATTTACAATAAAACGGTGGACGTGCAAGTAAAAACCAAGACGTGGAGTCTACAGTAGCTTGGACCCAACAGGAGGAGGCAACGCTCTGATGATGGGTAGAGCAGCCTCCTGGAAGATGGTCACTGTTGGAGATATTACTGCAGCAGCTGATAGGTGGTTCCACGTCCAGATGGTGCGAGGATAGAAGGAGTACTTGAAGCTATCAATGGAAGCTGGGGGTACTGCATACTTCAGAGGGTGATCATTTCTGCCCAGATATGTAGCTGGGATAATGTGAGTGGGAAAAGGCATGTTGAGTTGATGATGGTGCATCTTGTAAAACAAAGTGGACTGTGCAAGAAGCCTGCGATTGTGAAGGGTATCCCATCCCAGTTTGTTGACAAGTGCTGTGACTGATGTTACTCTCCGGTAGTCTTGGTATACAAAACGGGCGGCAGCTCGCTGTACTTTCTCAAGACTTTGTATTGATGTCAGAGTCCGAGGGTTCCAAGCTTCACTGCCATACTCAAGTTGGGAACGAACAAGCATTGTGTAGGCTTTGGATTTGATGCTCTTGGTGCACGGTGATAGAGTTCTGCGTAGGAGGCCAAGGGTTCTATTGGCTTTCTGGGTGGTGAGTTTACATTGGGTGTTCCATTTAAGGTCATGGGTAATCGTGACACCAAGATACTTGTATTGTTTTACTCGAGGAATTGACTCATTTAGTAGGGTGTAGTCCACTGTGATGGGGTGCTTCTTGTTTGTGATTGACAATGAAGCACACTTCTTGATGTTGAATCCCATCAGCCATTTAGTAGACCAGTCTGCAAGAACATGGAGATCTTCTTGCAGTATATGAGTGTCTGAGGGAGAGTCGATACGCCGGTAGATGACACTGTCATCTGCAAATAGACGCATTGTGGACTTGATGTTGAGTTTGATGTCATTGATGTACAGCAGGAAAAGTACGGGGCCGATGACAGAACCCTGCGGTACTCCTGAAGTAACAGGCATCCATGCTGAGCGAGCACCATTGACGACGACAGCTTGATGTCTATTCGCTAGGAGTGACATAGTCCAGCGGAGAGAGTCTCCCCTGATTCCGTAGTAATGTAGTTTGGATCTAAGGTGTGGATGTGGTACGCGATCAAACGCTTTTTGGAAGTCGAGAAAGACGATATCAGTTTGGCCTCTAGATTGAAGAGAGGATGACCAATCATCGGTAGCTGTGACAAGTTGTGTTGTTGTTCGAAAGATTCTGTCTGAAACCATGCTGTTCATCAATGAGTATGTTGTTAGCTGCAAGATGTTTAGAAATGTGGCTAAGCATAATATGTTCCATCACCTTACTGCAGATACACGTCAACGATATAGGTCTGTAGTTACCTGGGCAACATTTATCTCCTGCCTTATGAATAGGGGCTACAAGTGCACGTTTCCAGTCTAAAGGCACTTCTCCCGTATTGTAACTCTGTTGAAACAGAAATGACAATGCAGGGGCTATCTCGTGTGCTAGCATCTTCAGAAGTCTTGGATGTATCTCATCTGGACCACTGGCTTTGGATGGGTTCAGTTGAAGCAGTTGCTTAACTACACCAGACCGGTGGATGTGGAGATGCCCTATGTCATTGTATAGGGAGGGCCGGTTTATGCAAACTTGATCCACGTTGCTCTTGGTGAAGGTAGAATGAAAGTAATTATTCAAACATTCAGCCTTGTCCTTGTTTGTGATATGGAGCTTGTTATCATTTCTCAAGGGTGGTATACCAAAGTTTTCAGATCGACGCTGTTTTACATATGACCAGAAAGCCTTGGGGTTCGCATATAGGCTCTCACCTATTATGTTGCAGACGTAATTGTGATGAGCTTGGCGGACACGTTTGGTCAGTTCGTTTCGAAGCTGCCTGTAGGCCTTCCAATTGGATGCACTAGGCTGACTTCGTGCCCTCTTGAACAAACGATCCCGCTTCCTCATTTGCCTCTTGAGGGAAATGGTGATCCATGGCAAGTTGCGTCTGGCTCTTGACATCTTGGATGGGATGAATTCATCCTTGCACTTGTTGATGAGTGATGTGATACAGGTCCAGTTTTCATCAACTAACTTCAGTTCTGGTGAAGATGATAGAAAATCCATTGAGAATTTCGCAACAGCCTTGCGGAGTTTCTGAAGATCAGCTTTGTGGAATTGGTAGATTTTTCTTGGCGGAATGCGGCAAGTTCTTGGATTCCCCGAGATCGAAAAAGCAATGATGTTATGGTCCGATATTCCTGGATGGACACAGACATCGGACACCAGTGTTGGATTTGACGCAAGAAGAAGATCAAGTGTATTATCAGATGCAGGGCGGGTAACTTCATTAACAAACTGGAGAAGAGAGTTCTCTAGCAGGATATCAAGGAGGAGTTGGTGGATGCTAGTGCGATTGCTGTTTTTAACAATGCATTCCTTCCAATCGATATCTGGTAGGTTAAAGTCCCCGCCGATTATAATATTTGGATGATTGCGTCGGTGTCTAGACATCAATGTGGCAATTGAGTTGCGTAGTTCTTCGAGTCCTTGTTCTCGGCCAGAAGGAGGGCGGTAATAGCTTGCAATGAAGAGAGGCTTGGCATTTGTGAATTGAAGGTGACACCATACTAGCTCGCAGTCTGTGTCAAACTCTGGACAATTTGACATGATGAGGGAGTTGTGAACAGCTACAAAAACTCCTCCGCCATGTTCATTTCTGTCCTTTCGAAAAACATTGTAAGAGCTAGGAAAGACGCTATATGTCGGGCAGGTGCCGTCTAGCTTCGATTCACAACCAAGTATGATATCAGGTCTGTGGTGATCGATCAGGGCCTGAAATTGGGACTGTTTCGTAAAACTCTTGAGGCCATTGCAGTTAATTATGACTGCTTTCAATGCCTTCCTTCTATTTTTCCTTGGTGAAGAGAACTGTAGGGGTGGTGCCTTGTCAGTGGGAGTGGAGGCTTGAGGACCACTTGCAACATCAACCTCGCTTGCATCGTCATGGAGAGCTGTGTAGCGGTTAGGACTAGTGAAGTCAGCATCCAGAAGGGAAGATGATAATTCTGCATTGATGCTGTTACATTTACAGCATATCCACGAAAAACTGCTAAGACGGGTGAGAACACTGTACGAAGAAGCCGAGATGCCTACACATGAGATGTGACACCAGGCATCACAATTGTCACACAATATTGCTTTGTCATTGACAGAGACATCCGACTTGCAGATAACGCGTGTAGGAGGAGTGTCCGGACCTGGGTTGGGCTCAACTTGCCCACTGAGAAGTAGTAAGATGGCCAGGTGGCTGGTGGAACGAATGTTGAGGACACATGAAGAGTTACTGCGCTTCTGCTGGAATCTGAGAAAAAGGCAGAGGCTGCGTACACCTGCACGACTAAAATCACGAGAGCTGAAGTTAGGCAATATCAAAAGATGTTCCTGCTGATCTGGAAATCGTGTAGCACTTTCTTCAATGACGTATGTCTTCACAAGCACGTGCATAGAAGACATAAGGACAAGAAAGCTGATGAAGAGGTGATGTTCCTGCATGATGTAGGAAGCTAGGTTTCAGAGACAAACAGCTCGATTTTGATGGACTATAGATTGGTGCAAATTTCGATAAAATGCTAGAGACTATAAAACAGGATAACAACTGAGAAAAAGCTGGTTTGGTCTCACTTGAATTGAATTTGAATTTGTGAGTGTAGCTTTTACGAAGACAAAGACAAAGTCCAGCAAAAATAACTGGAAAATAACTGGAAATAAAATAACTGGATTGGTCTTACTTTATCTTGGATGGTTAAGAAATCTAGATGCTTGTAATAAAATATCCATAGATCATGATCAGTGATAAGGAAAAGTTGACTAGAAGACTGAGTTGATGTGTGTGTATAGTTGTTCCTAAGTCCAGCAAGAATCTCAATGCATGGGACCACACTGTAGTTGTTCCTAAGTCCATCAAGAATCTCAATGCATGGGACCACACTGTAGAACTTGTGCTGGGCCCCCTAGACCAAGCTTGAAAACTGATGAAAATATCACTTGAAGTAGGGTGTTACATGAAGATCAAAATGGTCTGGAAGGATCTAGAAGGCTGTTTGAAGATGATGATAGGGCGCGCATGACAAATAACTTAAAGATTATAGTAAAAAGTGAGATTTAATTTGGTAATGACAGGAGTACATGCACCACACTATGCCAACACGTTGTGGAACAAAATGTGTTTCAGTCAAATGGAAAGCTTCATCAACTTCACAAAGTTTGGATAAACACTAATTAACTGGAAAAACCATGTCCATTTTTATGTCCTTCCGTTACCGAGATAATTAATATGCACATTCTTAAACTACTTAACTATAATGACAATTTTTTGGGGGAGAATTAAAGGCACTTATATAGGTATTATATCTGTACTGTTTCACATCTTATACTAATAAAACAGTTCTTTTAGTATGAACCTGAAGTTCAAAAATCTTGTCTGAGTGTCCTTCCGTTACCGTGGAATTGCCCCCTTGTCAACACTTGTCACTGGTTCTCGTCCCTTGGTTTCACTGCTCCAAGAAATCAAAAGCAATCATGAGTTGTATGTGGAAATTCTTTAATGCGATCCAATCAACATTCAGGGTAAACTCAGCACAAGTACAGTGCAAACTATGTGAAATTTAACTTAAAGGCTAACGGATACAGTGCAGTGCAAAGCCCTAAATACACAATCCTAGCCATCCTAAAAATTTCCCTATACAGTGCGTCCCAGAAAAAACGAAACCGAGAAGTATCGATGTTCTATCGTAACTTAATCACAACTATAATTAATGAATGATACATATTTGGAAAGCTTAGAGTCTCCTCTTTCGTGTGATGCTACTCAGATGATGCATATTTCACGCATGAGTGATTAAAAGCAATTTGAAGGAAGGAAACCAAAAAGACATTTGGCGGGCGGTATCTGAATTTCGAAGAAAAATTCACATTTCTAGAAAGTTGAGTTTCTGCCCTTTCATATGACACCTCAATCAGGAAAAATGAGCAAGGAATGACAAAGTTATGTTTGTTTAAAGTAGGGCTTGCATTTCCATAATTTTATTAACAAATTCGTTTTCACTGGCTGCCTGCCGTATCAATAAACGAAATTAACAAAAGACTTAACTCCGTTTCGTTGACAATCAGCCGTAGATGAGAGTCTTCATGCATGGCTGATTGTCAACGAAACGGAGTTAAGTCTTTTGTCAAATCTGCTTTTCGCTACGGCAGGCACCCAGTGAAAACGAATTCGTTTGTTAAAATTATGAAAATGTAAGGGCTACTTTAAACAAACAGAACTTTATTATTCCTGGCTCATTTTTCTTGATTGAGGTATCATATGAAAGAACAGAAAATGAACTTTCTAGAAATAAGAATTTTTCTTTGAAATTCAGATACCGCCCGCCAAATTACTTTTTGGTTTCCTTCCTTCAAATTGCTTTTAATCACTCATGCGTAAAATATGCATCACGTGAGTAGCATCAACTGAAAGAGGAGACTCTACGCTTTCCAAATATGTATCATTCATTAATTATGGTTGTGATTAAATTATGATAAAACATCGATACTTCTCGGTTTCGTTTTTTCTGGGACGCACTGTATATAAACGTATAAAAGAACAATTATGTCCTCGTTAGTAAAACAACACTTCAACCCAACATTTCTGCTAATCTCATTAAATCTTCACATATAATCTTCAGTATAACCCCTTATTCCTGATTAGATAACTACTATACAAATAATATCCCCAAAAGAAACATGATAATTGCACCAACATGATTGTTATATGTAATTTATGCTCATTTTCCTTCAGTTTGGTAATTGCTAAATCAACGATGCGCCATTGTTATAGCGCATGCGCGTACAACAGAAATGCTTGACCTTCGTCCAATACTAAAACTCTGATTTGTTACATGATTCCCTTCCCTCCCAAGCTTGGTGCCCAAGCTAACTTATCTATAACTTATGCAACAACAACGAAATCATAACATTTTATCAAAACAAATCAAAACTGAAATCCAAGTCTTTTACACTTCAGGCACTCAAAAATTCCCAAAAGATAATGGTGTGGTGTTTTACAAACAATATGAATAGCTTACACTCCGACATAAAAAATGATAAAAAAAATAGATACATGTATGGATATAAACAATGAGGATCCCTCTTGTTTCCTCCTGAAAGCTGTTGCGTTATTAACAGTTCATCTTTGTTTTTACAGTTCGTTTCCTGTCCTTCTAGGCATCCCTGGGCTCATTGTTTTTTCTCTTCTCTTCCCTGGTAATACGAGTGTATACTGTCCCATCCGGCAGGTGCAGTGACTCGTAGCATGGCGACCTGTCAATAGGTTTTTTCTCAAGTTCTTTCCGCTCATAGCTAGTGGGTGGGCCTATGTCTTTGGCACCCTTAGCTGTAATATTATATGTCAATTTGTCCTTCGGTGATTCATCATCTATCGTCTCATCACTCATTAAGTCTCCTGTTAGAGGATCGACATCTGGGAAGCAATCAACAGGCTCTTTGTCTGTCAGGTCATCGTTTGACAACCCTGTATCTGTGTCGTCAGCTGCTAGGCTGTTGTCCGGTGGGTCTCCAGCTACTTCGTCATCTGTTTGGATAGCCTCTGACGGGTCTTTGGTTGCCTCGTCCACTAGTAGAAGGGTATCTGGTGGATCCCTAGCCGTCTCCTCGTCTGGTAGAATGTCATCTGCCGTCCCTCCAAGTGCATCCTCATTCGTCGAATCCTCATCTGGTGAGTCAGCTCCTGCTGCCCTCTCTTCTTCACTAGGCTTGGTTGCTGAAGCTCTTGCCTGTAACACGGGACCGACACTCTCGTCTCCTTTCTGTAGCTCGCCAAAGTTGCTTGCAGTCTCAGGAACAACCTCCGAAATGCACATAACCTGCCTTCCAAATCCTTAACACGGAATAGACTGCCAAGGTGTACGTAGCTCCATCCTACGACAATCTAGGTTAGCTTGCATCTGAATCAACAGATCTAGGCCAATGATCCCTTCATTCTTTAAGGCAGCTACGGTCATTTCGACAATGGAAAGCAAACCTCCAATCTCCAACTCCATGAAAGCCTTCCCCAGGGTGTCCAAAGGTGAGTCATCAGCCTGGTGTATGGTATTTACTACCCTCTGCAAGACCGGTTGCCTCCCTTCACCAATCTTATTGAAGACACTGTCCGCGATGAACGACTGTATAGACCCAGTGTCAATCAGGAATGTTACCGGCTGCCCGTTGACTTTAGCCACGACGAAAAGACCTTGCCGTTTGACATCTTCAGAAATGCCCACTCGAATTTGCCCAGGCTCTGGTTGTCTTTCGCTTCTGGTCATCTGATTGTTGTTTGTAACAGAACCACCAACGTCTTGTCCAGGGTGCTTAGTCGCCACCCCATTGCTTCCAGCTGGATTATGAGGACAATTTCTCTTGAAATGCCCAGTTTCATTGCACTGGTGACAACGTCTGGGCTCTTCGTACAGCATCTTGGGGTGAGGACAATTCCGAGAGAAATGTCCTTGGTGGCCACAATTATAACAAGGCCCGTCCTGACGTCTTCTCCGGGAGTTTGGCCCTGTATTGCCATACTGCGAAGTACTTCCTACTTGGCGGGTCAGTGCTTCCAATCTGCCTGTAAGATCAGTTAGCGCCTTTTCCATCTTCTTCACCATTCCGAATGTATCAGGGCTATCAGGGTGCTGAGGTCGATCGCTACCTGTCAGTACCCGGCTGTAGCTGTGATCGCGAGAGTACCTCAACTCTCCCCTCTCTGCTTCCATCTGAAGAAAGGCCTCCGTGTTCAGAGCTGCTCCAATAGCCTCATCCAGGGTATGTGGCTGAGCCCGAAACAAACCTTCTCGGATGGCCGGATTCATTATTGCGTCAAGAAAGTGACCCCGAGCCAGCTTATCCTGCCCATCGGCACCAAACTCCTGGTAAGCCATCCCTGTCTGGTCTCTTATACTTTGGCCCAATTCCTGAAGGGTCTCGTTCGGCTTCCTTCGTCGGGAACGTAGTTCTGCCAAAAACACATCAGCTTTTCCTGAAGGTCCGAAGCGATGTTTGAGCCTGCTGGTCATAATGCACTGTACGTCAATTCTGCTTCACCATTCTTCCCCAGTAGTCTCAACGCTGGCCCACGTAGACTGGCTGCTAGATAATGCGTTGCCTTCCTCTCCGTCCAATAATTGATGATTGCGCATGCTTCGAAATGCTCCAAGTAGTCCAGTATGGGAGTTTTCCCGTCAAACCGGTCTGGCAGCATGTTTGGTTCATTATACGACTCCATTGTCGTTCCGCAATTCCGTCAGCTCGTCCAGCTGAAACACCGTCAATGCTACCTCCCGTCGTCCCCAAGCTCCGTCTGCTCGACCAGCTGTGACGCAGTCAGTCTTCTGCCCGTCGTCCCCAAGCTCCGTCAGCTCGACCAGCTGTGACGCCGTCAGTCTTACTGCCCGTCGACCCCAAGCTTTGTCACACAAAATTAAGCGAGCACTCACCTGTTTTTTCTTTAGAATCTGTTTCATAATATAGATCACTCTTAGAATCCATTTCCAGATATCTGATTAAACACGATCACTAAGGCTTTCGAGAAAAAATCAACCTCAGGCAATTTCAATAGCCTTCACCGCAATGTTGTGTTAACTGTACAACGTATTATATTCCAAGTAACCAAGCGGTCCTTTCTTTGTTGAGGAAAATAATAAGAAGGATGCATACTCATACAATCTAGATCCACCACTGATCAAGAACCCTAAAACAATTAAACACAACAAGAATATAGCTCCCTAATTCTTCTACTTATTATACAGTGAATATGTCTTTCAATCGTTCAATATATATTTCAGTATTATTTTACATATTTTTGTTGTTTTGATTTTTTACCCTTGGTTGCAATGATAGCAGTGCTACAATTATTAAAGAGGTAATCCTGATTAATTAAAATTGAAAATCAATCAATCAATCAATATATCGACCATGCACCTGTACACAAGCGTATGTATATATATACAGTGCGTCCCAGAAAAAACGAAACCGAGAATTATCCATGTTTTATCATAACTTTGTCACAATTATAATAAATAAATGACACATATTTGTAAAACTTGGATCATCCTCTTTCATTTGATGCAATTAATATGATGCATATTTCACGCACGGGTGATTGAAAACAATTTGAAGAGAGGGTACCAAAATGTCATTTGGCGGGCGGTATCTGAATTTCAAAGGAAAAGTCACATTTATAGAAAGTTCATTTTCTGCCCTTTCATATGACAACACAATCAGGAAAAATGAGCCACGAATAATAAAGTTCATGTCTGTTTAAAGGCCCGGTCACACAGAGGGGACTAACGGCCGGTGTGACGGCGTTTAGTGTGACTGGCGGATCGCGAGTACGAGTTCGAGAATGTGTGACTTCAAGTTTTAGTTAAGAGGTGTTGTACGGAAATTAAGCACCAACACTAGGTTTAACACCGTACTTCAAATCAGTTTATTTAAAGGTAATATCTTAGTTAAGGGAAAGGAATATATCATCTCTAGTTATACTTATTTCATTCAAGCACTATTTATTTTCATTGTATTTATCACCAGGATCTTCATTGTAACAGTATATTCCAGACAATGATGATATTTTTTATCACTATTTCAAAAAGTCAATCTATATATGAATAAAAAATATCTCTGGATATAAAAACAAGCGTTCTATGACGAAGTTTAAAAAAAAATTCCAGATCACTCGCTTGCTCACAAAGTATGTTCTCGATTATTATCATAATCCAAGTTCCTTTCTGATAAAGATGGTAATCCATTGTGATAGAAAGGCGACCAACATGTATATTACACTTTGTGTCTTATGAAGGAAAGTAAACAATAATCCTCCTCCATAATCGCCAATTTGTACACCCCTCCTTGACAATAGAATTATGCTGGATGAAAAAGAAGAAAAAACATTTCTGTGAAAAAAAATTCATTATTTTGGCTTGCTCGCTCGCTCGCAAATCTTTTTCTCTTTCTGTATCAGAATTGCTATATCTTCACTATTTGTGCTGATAGAAAGCGAGGGCAGGTGTACCAGAAATTCAAGGTTTATTTTCCCAAAACGCTACACCGTTAGTTTTAAAGGCACACTGTCCTACTTGTAGCTACTTGCTCCCTCTATATAGAAAACTTCCCAAATCGGTGCCTGTTGGTCCCCCATGATCCTCTTTTTCTTATGTTAAATGAGAGCTGAGTTAATGAGATAGCCACCTGTCACAGTAACCTCGATGGCTCTCTGGGTGGTCTAATCCCTTCTAGCTGCAGTAGTAAAGCCTCCCTTTAATGAAAAGACGATGACTGTGAGGGAATTTGCGCTATAATTATTTTGAAATAAAAATTCCAATGATTCCAAAAATTCGCTATCCACATCAGCTCGCCCGTGTCCTACACTGTCTTTACAGTATTGAACAATAACTATACTGATGAACCCCATTACAATTAAGAAAATAGTTTATGATATTTAAAATCTGTTTTTTATATCATGTAGAGTGACCTTAAAGTTCACTCCCCCCCCCCAAAAAAAAATGAAGGGAGGATATGGGATGATGCAAAGAGCCTCGATCACCCCCCCCCCGGCCCCACAATTCAAGTTTCGTAATCAGTACAACCGAATAAAAAAAAATGTTATAAATCTGTAAGGGATGCACAGTAAGGAGAGAGAGAGAGAGAGAGAGAGAAAAAATGAAAGAAGTAGGGAAGCAAAGAGGAAAAGAGTGACGCATTTGCCGACAGAAATTTTGAAGGGCTTCATAAGCCCAGTTCCTGTCACTGTTGAGGGAAAAATCAGTTCGTAATGCCTCGCGCTCGCATGATTATTTTTTATCACTGATATGTGGATTCAGATACAAAAAGGGGGCTAATTACTTTTTTGTATTTGTTTTCAGGTCGATCACGATGTAGAAACAAATTAGTTGCATGTTTCAATATTATAGGGGGTAATGATTACTTCAAAAGGTTTTTTAATTTGATAAGAGCCTAATTAAACCATGGAATAATTAACATTTAGGATAGGGAAGGAGGGTGGTAGATGCTATGCATTTGTTAATCGGCAAATTTGGATGACGTCGCACCCTTAAAAGTTGGCAGCAAATTTGGGTGTCACACCCCTAATCCTAACCCCCCCCCCCTCCCAATAAAACAATCTTTTTCGAATTATGAAGACTTTTCAAATCAACAAAACATAAGTAAGGTACGGGTATGCATGAAATCGCGCGATCGCAAACATCAAAATACCGTGGGAGGGGGGAAACCCCCCCCCAAAAAAAAACACCCTCCCCCCAAACCCCCCCCCCCCCCCTGACGCGGTATGCCAGGTTCGCCACTGCCTGTAGCTATATAGGAACAAAATCCGCCAATGCACATTATCCGCCGTGTTCACTAACGGCAGATTTGGTTGTAGCGGGTACGATATTCGCTGCTGATCACGATATCTGCTAGGCAGATTTTGTTCCGAGAACACGATCCGCCAAGGTAACAAGATCTGCCGTCACACTGGCCCTAGCTGGGTCCAGGTCCAACATTAGTGCGCACGCACTACACCAAATTTTGATACCGCATTAAACTCAGTGTACATGATCGATGACCATGTACTATAATGTAACGGCATATTACAAATCATAACGGTAAGCATCACTTCTACATTTAACATTAAATCATCGCTTTCGATATAATCATCAACCCACACGATACATCAAAATAATCATTGAAATCGTTCTAACACAATACACATATGTACATAACAAATATTTAGCATAACAATATTAATATTAAATAAACAAAAGTGGTTGAAGTTTGATCATGGACCTATTACGAAATGGACATTCATCGTGATTCTTTCTTTGATCCAATGATAGTCGCCGCCTTCTGATTATGTGCATCTTAATGAGAACATTCAGCTGTTTTAACAATAACGACTGCGTAAGAATTTTCGGTCATTGACAAATCAGTGGCGGATCCAGGGGGGGGGCCGAAACGGCCGCGGCCCCCCCCCCCTATTGGCGGCGCAAAAAAAAGGAAGAAAAGAAGAGAAAAAAAGAAAGGAGAAGAGGAGAAAAAAAAGGAGAAAGAAAGGAGAAGAGAAAGGAAAAAAGAAGAGAAAAGAAAAGAGAAGAGAAAAAATAAAGACCCTCCCCCCCCCCCGGAGGAACAGAATTTGTGTTCCCTAAATTTCCGATAAAGAGTTACTTTTCACGAAACAAAGTCCGGCCCGCAATACACAAAAATCCGGCCCGTACTGACTTTACACATCGGAGATGGAGGGGTGCTTTCAAAGAGAGGGAACATACATGTGCGTACCTTAGATAACACTGAGTGGGTGGGGGGGGGGGGGGGGAGGTGGGGAAAAGAAAAGTCGGTGAGAAAGGGGGAAAGACAAGGAAATGGCGCTAAGTGACAGTAACGACAAATAAGGGAAAACTGTAATCGGGAGATTTGGGGTCATTCCTGAAGGCTTGGCAAACGTTATTGAATAGAGGGGGCCGGGCCGCATAAAATCTCGCGCCGCGGATTCAAAGTTAAACGTTAAGAACAGCCCCTGCGGTCATCACTCTTTAGTGAGAAATTTGAAAAGGGCACAATATTTTGGATGTCTTTTAAATAGAAGTTATATACTCAACAGTCAAATTTTAAATTAACGATAGGGCCGCTTCACAACTCTTATTTTGCCCTTCATTTGAATTCAGCTCATATCGACTCGCTTGTGCTTGTATTTGAACTCATGTTGGTAATAATCATGGACAGGGGCGGCAATCCTGGGCACAATATGGGGACACGTCTCCCAGGAAATTTAGAAATATAGCTAGAAAGAAATGTAGCGGAAAGAACGTATATATTGGGCTTAGGGATTTTCTAGAATGCATAATTTCAGCATTCAACATTGCAAAATCTCGCTTGGTCGCTACGCCCCGGCCCCGGCCCTCGCCCGATAACACAAAACTATGACGCTCCCGGCCGTGATTTATCCATGGTTGGTGTAATAGATCTTTTTTCCCTTTCATTTCTACTAACCTAATTGTATGCAATCACAATCATGATTGTTTCATTTTCCCTTTAAAGCAGGCGCGTTGCCAGGGGCGGTAGGGGCAGTAAGGTGACATAGGACGAAAAAGGAGCAGACAAAGAAACATTTTTTTTATAATTCTGACAAATCAAGAACGGTACAACGAATCGTCTTCTTTCTCTAATAATTAAATGAAATGACAAAGCTTCCGCGCATCGCTCGGGAGGGGGACAACTGAATTCAGACAAGGTTCGGGAGTCGAGAATGGTAAAACGAATCATCTTCTTTCTCTAATAATTTAATGAAACGTCAACGTTTCCGCGCTTCGTGTGGTAGGGGAAAAACTGAATTCAAACAAGGATTAAGAGTCGAGAATGGTACAAAGAATCGTCTCCTTTCCCTTATAATTGAATGAAACGTCAAAGCTTCCGCGCTTCGCGCGGGAGGGGGGGGGGGGGGCGGGAACTCAATTCAGACAATGATTAAGAGTCGAGAATGGTACAAAGAATCGTCTCCTTTCCCTTATAATTAAATGAAATGTCAAAGCTTCCGCGCTTCGCGCGGGAGAGGGGGGGGGGGGGGGGGGGGCAGGAACTCAATTCAGACAAGGATTAAGAGTCGAGAACGGTACAACGAATCGTCTTCTTTCTCTAATAATTTAATGAAACGTCAAAGCTCCCGCGCTTCGCGCGGGGGTGAACTCAATTCAGACAAGGATAAAGAGTCGATGACGGTACACGAATCATATTCTTTCTCGAATTATTTAATGAAACGTCAAAGCTTCCGCGCATGACGCGCAGGAGGGGGGGGGGGGAACTCAATTCAGACAAGGATAAAGAGTCGATGACGGTACAACGAATCCTATTCTTTCTCTAATAATTTCATTAAACTATGAAAGGCCAAAGCTTCCGTGCTTCGCGCGGGAGGGGAGGGGGTGAATTCAGTCAAGTAATAAGAGTCGAGAATGGTATAACAAATCTTGTTCTTTAATAATTAATGAAAGGGCAAAGCTTCCGCGCTTTGCGCGGGCGGGAGGAAACTGAATACAAACAAGGATTAAGAGTCGAGAACGGTTCAACGAATCGGCTTCTTTCTCTAATAATTTAATGAAACGTCAAAGCTTCCACGCTTCGCGCGGGAGGGGGGGGGGGAAACTCAATTCAGACAAGGATAAAGAGTCGATGACGGTACAACGAATCATCTTCTTTCTCTAATAATTTCATTAAACTATGAAAGGCCAAAGCTTCCGTGCTTCGCGCGGGAGGGGAGGGGACGAATTCAGTCAAGTAATAAGAGTCGAGAATGGTACAACAAATCTTGTTCTTTAATAATTAATGAAAGGGCAAAGCTTCCGCGCTTCGCGCGGGCGGAAGGAAACTGAATACAAACAAGGATTAAGAGTCGAGAACGGTACAACGAATCGGCTTCTTTCTCTAATAATTTAATGAAACGTCAAAGCTTCCGCGCTTCGCGCGGGAGGGGGGGGGGGGAACTCAATTCAGACAAGTATAAAGATTCGATGACGGTACAACGAATCATCTTCTTTCTCTAATAATTTCATTAAACTATGAAAGGCCAAAGCTTCCGTGCTTCGCGCGGGAGGGGGGGGGGTGAATTCAGTCAAGTAATAAGAGTCGAGAATGGTGCAACAAATCTTCTTTCTCTAATAATTAATGAAAGGGCAAAGGTTCCGCGCTTCGCGCGGGCGGGAGGAAACTGAATACAGACAAGGATTAAGAGTCGAGAATGGTACAACGAATTGTCTTCTTTCTCTAATAATTTAATGCAAGGTCAAAGCTTCCACGCTTCGCGCGAGACGGGGGGGAAACTGCATTCAAACAAGGATTAACCCTAATAAGGCCGGGGGGGGGGGTCCATTATGGCCCCCCCTCCACGATTTTTCTGATTGTTCGAGAACGCATATGGATGGCGCCTCGCCGCTCGCTGACTTTTTTCTTTTGAGTCTTGCGCATCTTTAAAAAAAAATAGATCAAACATTGGTTATTGGGTCTTGTTTAAAGTTTAGGTGGTTGTTTTGGGAGTCAAAATAGTTGAATTGTAGGAAGAAATGAAAACAAAAACAAAAAACAATAACATAAATAAGTTAAAAAAACAATGATATATCGAAAATAATATCGCTAGTGATATTCGTTTGTCTCGCAATGTGGTCAATAAGGAATCTAAAAGGTCACGACGTTTCGCATGCTACTGCGATACTTCGTCAGGTGATAAAAACTGTTGTAAGCAGTTTGTTCTACGATCCACATATTTTCTGTATAAAGGTTCATACTATGAACAGACAGAAGGGGCAGCCATGGGCAGTCCAGTCTCGGCTGTTGTGGCCAACCTATACATGGAGAGTTTCGAAGAAGAAGCGTTGGACACATGTCCCCTCTCTTGCTTGCTTCGTGTTTGGAAGAGATACGTAGATGACACCTTCATCATAGTTCCCATCTCTGAAACAGATAAGCTACTTAAACACATGAATAGCCTTGAACCAACCATCCAGTTCACATCAGAGATAGAGTGTGAAGGGAAGATAGCATTCTTAGACACTCTAGTTCATAGACACGACAACCATAGGCTCTCCACCTCAGTCTATAGGAAGCCTACCCACACAGACCAGTACATAGCGTTTGACTCTCACCATCCCATATCGGTGAAGAGAGGTCTAGTGAAATGTCTATTTGACAGAGCTTCAAGCATTGTGACAAGTCCACAACAGCCATGCAAAGAACGGACCCGTGTTCGCAGTGCCCTGAGTCTCAACGGTTACCCACGCCGTTTTATACACAATACCAAGAATAGATCGTCGGAACCCAGGGATCAGAAGGTATACAAGACTTTTACAGTCTTGCCGTACATTGATGGGGTCTCCCAACAACTCAAGCGCCGCCTAGAGAGCCATGGCATTCGAACGGTTTTCAGATCAGATACCACCCTACGTCAACAACTTACACGCCCCAAGGATCCAATTCCTCCACATAGACGGGACGGCATTGTGTACAACATCCCTTGTAAAGGATGTGATAGATCCTACATCGGTGAAACTGCCCGTCCGATAAAAGAAAGAATCACTGAGCATAAGAGGGACGTCAGACTCCGTCGAACTGACAACTCAGCCGTAGCCGAACATGCTTGGGACAACCAGCATCAACCAGACTGGGACGGGGTTCAGTGCCTTTCCCAGGAACGGCATTGGTATACACGGAGGGTAAAAGAAGCTATCAATATCCGTCTCAATCCTAATAATTTCAACAGAGACAACGGGATCGATATCCCCGAATTTTGGATGCGGACGATACGCCGCCATGACACTCGCCGTCCTGCCAGCCAACAACGGTCGATTCCATTCAGCAGACGGCCCGAGCCAGCGGCCCGTTGATTGGTCGAGTACCGTATGCGTCGGCCAATAGGCCTGGTGCATCAGCCGAACCAGCGGCCTTGGTCATAATAACGGCCTTGGTGATTGGTCGATCACCGTGTGCGTCGACCAATAGGCATTGGGCGTTATTGTTCCAATTATCGATCGAGTTTTAGACCGCTTTACGGTCCTCCCGTAAAGTATAAAAGACCCTTGCTTACAACAGTTTTTATCACCTGACGAAGTATCGCAGTAGCATACGAAACGTCGTGACCTTTTAGATTCCTTATTGACCACATTGCGAGACAAACGAATATCACTAGCGATATTATTTTCGATACTATATCCGCAATGAGTAATATATTTAGCATTAACAATGATATACATAAGAAATTATCAAAACAAGAGATAACATAAGGAATAAGCTGGCTCTTCCGATTGTTTTTGTCGTATTATTGTTTCAAATGGTCTAATGAATATATGTAGTGAAAAAGAATGCTTAAATATGAATAATATAGGATTTATGGGTAACAATGTGATTTTATGACGTTAATTGCATAAATTACCATAAATATGCAAATGAGGGATTTTTTTCAAAAAATTGAAATTATCATATTGTTCTATACACTTCACTTGACATGCGTGCAAATTTTCGCGGAGATCGGCCATTTTACGGCCAAGATCTTAGGGGGGGGGGGCCATAATGCCCCCCCCCCCCCCGGCCGTAGTAAGACTTCAAATAGCCCGGCCTTATTAGGGTTAAGAGTCGAGAATGTTTAATACAACGAATCGTCTTCTTTCTCTAATAATTTAGTTAAACGTTAAGCTTCTGCGCTTTGCGCGGGAGGGGGAAAACTGAAATCAGAGAAGGATTAAGAGTCGAGAATGGAACAACGAATCATCTTCTTTCTCTAATAATTTCATTAAACTATAAATGGTCAAAGCTTCCGCGCTTTGCGCGTGAGGGGGAAAACTGAATTCAGACAAGGAATACGAGTCGAGAATGGTACAAAAAATCGTCTTCTTTCTCTAATAATTAATGAAAGGTCAAAGTTTCCGCGCTTCGCGCGTAATGGGGGGGGGGGGAGGGGAGGGGGAGAGGGGGAGGGGACAGCGAGCTACTCGAATTTGAGTTTTTAAAAAAATCTTTTCTCCTTTAATTTGGTGATAAATAACACTTTCACAAAATACATAAATATGCTCAAATTGTTGCTCGCTCGCTTTTTTCGGATAAGCGATATAGCACCCCCCCCCCGATGAAAATGTCAAAAATTGTACCGGTAGGCCCTACGGTGCTTCTAATATGACCTTGAAAAAACGGTCAGCGCAATTTTCAAATTTCCGGCCCCCCCCTATTGGAAAATCCTGGATCCGCGCCTGGACAAATGAGCAGTTTCCCTCTCTTGTGTTTTGTTTGGATGGTGTGCTCTGTAAGAGTGTGTCTTAAATGAAAGCATCCCCAATGGGGAGCAGCAAAGTTGAAAAGCAGACGATTTTGGTGATATGAAATATATTATTACTGATTCGCACACTTTCGCACACACCCTTGACCTTATAAAACAGTTAGAAGGCCATGATCTTTATAAGCCCTGTGCTTTGTAACTCTGGAATATTATGAGGAAATAGGGGGAAACGGGATTTTAAATCACAACCCCAAATAACCTCTATCTGGTAATATCAACATGTTATTCAAAACAAAATACACGGAACAACAATTTACGATTATAAGCCAGAACTGCACATCGATTTTCCATGATTTAGGCGAGTTATTATTTTCTGCGCATGTAGATTAACATGTGTAAAATCACTATCTTGATTCTGTCCCGGCTTTTTAGCGGCGTACATGATGAGATCAAAGTGACGAAACATGTAGGGAATGTTATTGAGACGACATTGACGGAGACAATCACAGTGAATTCATTAATAAAACGATGAATGTCCATTCGTAATAGGTCCATGGTTTGATCAACTCACCTGTATGGGCAAAGCACAGAGAGGTGCCCGTTTAAAAAAAATTAGGAGGCCCTCTATAGTACTCTAGGAATGAATTCAAGGAACTCTACAGTAACGTGACCACTTTTTCGAGAAAAAAAAACTCGATTTTATGTTCTGGACATTGAATTGACACATCATGTTATAAAATTCATCGATTTAACTTTTTCTATTAATAAAATATTTGGCGAACGAATTTACACGGAATAAAAAGAAATAAATAAAAAAGAAGATAACAAAAACTTGACGAAATTAAGAGGTGATCCGTTGGATCGCTACTCGACGGATCACCTAATAATAATAATATAATAATAATATAATAATAATAATAATAAAAATAATAATAGCAATAACAATAATAATAATAACAATAATAATAAATCATAATAACGATTACAATGCTAATAATAACAGTAATAGTAATAATAATAATAATGCTGAAGATGATGATAACAGTACGAAGAAGAAGAAGAAGAAAAAGAAGAAGAAGAAGAAGAAGAAGAAGAAGAAGAAGAAGAAGAAGAACTTGAAGAAGAAGAAGAAAATAATAGATGCATTTCTCCCCTTAAAAGTTAAAGATTCACGTAGTTGTTGGGTGTGTACTCTGAAAAATTAATTCTAAATATTTAAAAGTAAACTTATTACGGATATCACAGCTGGAATGTGAATTAGAATTCATGATTAATACAAATATAAGTATTATGATGAACTTTGATTCATGGTTCGTCGACACTAGTCGACTTCAACTATTGGAGAACCGCGTGAGAAGTTATTAATAATAAAAATGCATTTTGAACGTTGAACCGCTCAACTCGTACTAATTATTATTGTAGTAAATAATTAAACGTAAATACGTTGATGTCAGCAAAATCAACATGTAACACCTATCAAATATTAACAGGCTTCTAAGAGAGAGAGAGATAGAGAGAGAGAGAGGGAGAGAGAGAGAGAGAGAGAGAGAGAGAGAGTTCAGTTCAATTCGTTTATTTCAATCATAAAACCATAACATAATATATATATACAAAAGTAACATGAAACAATCACAATCTTACAATTCTGGAATTAAGAAATTGGAGACTAAAAAGGAAGTTTAAAAAACTTGTAGGTATAATAGTCCCCTGACATAAATAATAAATAATAATAATAATAATAATAATAGAGAGAGAGAGAGAGAGAGAGAGTGTGTGGTAAGAAGCATGTTTTCATTGCTGTATCATGAAACCAAATAGATTAAGAACTGTTTGCTACCTTAAGTGGTACTGTTATTGTACCGGTTTGTTACCTACTGTACAGAAACATTCTATTTATAAATATAAAAGTTCTTGTGGTAAAATCCGATAAAAGAAATATATTTGCGGGACAAGATCTTTATATTTTGTGTACAAGCTACTTTGCATGTCTGCATGAGTTTTTCTATACATCTCCCCATTCGAAGGATTTCCCAGAACAAACAAATATTTGCTATCATGTTTTTCGCTACCACGACTGGCACAATCACATAAACAACGTATAAAGTGACTGACTATTCGACCACAAACATTATTTTTCGTCATATTCACAACTATAAATATACATAGTTTTACATAGTCACCCCTACCTAGTTTCGAATCGGGTCTATATCGCGTAGATTAGATAATTATTATGGAGCAGGCTTGGGGTAAAACGACCTTTATGTCCCTCATTAACAAAATGACACCAGTTGACATCGAGGCAAAATAATCTTTAATCTTTGGTTTTGAAGGAGGCTTTCAATGGGTGATTAACGGAGTACAGAGGACAATGACTTCAGAAATCACAATGACAGATTAATATACTAATAATACCATGTAAATGCTTCAACTCATTGCGAGGGTCAAGGCTCATTAATTTTGTAGTTTCTTCATGTCATATTTACTCCCTCTGACATTCTTGACCAATTTGCTAATAGTATTGCCGATTTGTGATCATCGTAATCATAATGATTTTCTATAGTTATCATTCTATCCGGGACGATCATTCTCACTGCATCATTTTTGCACGTAGGCTCTTCTGAACAGTGAAATAGAAAGCGTTTCCCATTTACCCCGTCTCATACTTGAAACTGATTATAATATAATATAAATAATATATCTGTGTACAAAATAAAGGAATACACAAAAATACGGTCATATTTACCCAAAGTATAATCTAGTCGGTATCAGAACTTTTGTTACACGATGGCTCGGCCCAGCAAGCATTATTTATGTTTGAGTGAAGAAAGTATAGATATATAGATGTGTATCTTTATCAATCTAATATAATTTTGTGAAACTTATTAAGATTGGAAGCTGAAGTACCATAACATTTCCATAATTGTATTTGAACTACGTTACAATTATTTTCAGTTAAACGCACAGAATATGTAGATTGCGAATAATGTATATGTGACAAATATGACAAGACACTAAAGTAGTATATGTATGATAAAAGGTTGTAAATCTGACGCTTTGAAGAGATTTAAAGTTTTGACGCAAATTTGTATAACCTTATGTTGTGTAATATGACTCTAAAACAAAATGTTATGGAATCTGACAAAACGCCAGTCTTTGACAACAATGACCCAGAATGAAATTTATCTCTTTGTAAATGTCGTTTGTATAACGGACTGCAGTTAAGTCAATACTTACCTCCCATTCTGGAGTAGTTTATCGGAGCAATTTAGCGGTAAGTTATCTGGTAGATTCTTACATATTTACAAAGATCGTTAATCATTAATGAGGCTAACTTGGACTAATTAATTAATATGGTGACGAAACAATCCGGCTCTTGTACGCGCCCCACCTAGATGTATTATTAAACATCACGCCATTAGGTAGTTAGCATTATCTTGCTACTTGACAGACCGACATTGATTCTCTATGGTCGGTAACTTATCCTGATCAAGAATTACTGGAATAACAGCAAGAAGTTTCAAATTAATCGTCTTGGTGTGATCGTTGTTTGTAAGCAAATGTCTTTCTTCTCATAAAATGAACATAATCGTCTCTTTTTTTCTTCTTTAAATAAATAAATTGCTATTTGATTGATGTAATCTTCCCATTTAGGGCAGCAGGATAATCCATATATTATTTACCGGATTTAATAAACAATTAATTTCGTTGGTTAGGAAAGAGGATATAAGATCCCCAGCTAAAGACTACTATCTTTATTTTACTTCGTTAACTAATATCGAGTTGATTTCTGACGGGATTATTTTCATCTCTGTCTTCCTCAGGATCCTGTTTTCATCATGAACGGGAAGATGTTGAAATTTCTCGCCGCCATTTTGTTCTTGACAGCGTCAGGATCTCATGTAAGTGAACATTCATTTTCCATCATCGTAGAATCCTACCAGTAAGAATGAGGCCAAGTAAAACAAAATAATGTGTTTATCGTCCGGACTGTTTAAAAATCAGTGAGGGAGGCCCTTACTATTTGATATTTTTGGATTTGTTGTTGTTGTCTATTCAAGATGGCCGCCATTTACAAAATAGCTCCTGAGACAAAGCTTTTTAAATATCATATATTATGTAAAATGTATATCTGTGTAAAGTGGATGATATATTCTATCATATAAGTTTGTTCAGTTTGTCAAGTCAGAAACAAAAATCAGAAATTTAATTATTTTCTCAACCTCTTTCACAGTCCACAGACAATCAATAAATACATGCAGTGACTAAAGGTTTGATACCGTATAGTGCAACAAGTTAGTGCCTGCCTTTGGTAAATGACTATGTACTACAAATAAAAAACAGTGGCACAGCAGTATAGGATGGTTCTTTTAATCAATGTGCAACGTTAAAACTACAGAGTATATAAAGATATATAAAATATTTCTACAGTGTAAGATGTAAACGTTATATGTCAATAACTATGGGACCTCTACATTCAACTGCAGTATCATAGCTACCTTAACCTTCGACGCCTTCTGATGCCCGCTTTACAAGTTTTAGTATTACACAATTTTAAATACTGACATGAGAAAAGTTAAACATTCTAACAATAAACACTGACTTCAAGTATAACTATGATTTCTATTTATATAAACAAAAAACAAAAACAAAAATCGGTGCTTGGCCTAATATATGGTGAATCGTAATCCTTTCAACATAAAAAATGCATTACAAAATTACCTAACTCATTCTCTTTATTTGTATGAGTTTTCATCCAAAAGAAGACAGTCAAGATTACGATTGAAAGCTTTGGAATAAAATAAAGTAGCCTCTATTAACAGAAATAGATATTTTCAAACTTTCGTTTATGTGACTGGCATTGTAGTATTCCTATGAAATGATTAAAATGATTATAAGGCTATGAAAAACCTCCTCACTTTCATTGTAATAAAAAACGCGTTTATCACTCATCAATAATTTCTAATGAAGTATGCCCCGCATCCAACCCATGCCATGGCAGCTAGGTTGTGAGCCGCCGGTTTAGCCCGCTGCTCAGTCATCCGTGGCAGCACAATTATGGAACTGATATCATTAGACAGTGTATTAGTTACCCTTAATCATGAAATTTGATTCAAAGGCCACATAACCTTTTTATTAGAAGCTACCAAAGTTAGGTACACTTTTTGTTTATACGCACTGTATAGAGCCCCATAATAAGACCATCAAGTCGGGTTGATTTCAACCTACATTCATCTATTCACCTCGGGGTTGCCAGAGCCCCTCATAAAACCAGAAGTAAAACCATGATATTAGATTAGTGTTAGATTTATGTAGAAACACTAGACTGAACTGAAAATATTCATAAATGGTTTGTTTACTGTAAAATAATTAAATAAATATTGCAGCGTTTATATATAAATATGATCCGTTACACTAATGATTCAACGGCTTATCTTGGAGTCTCACATGTTGGGTTTCCATCACTTACATGACAGGTGTGACTACACATCCGGTAGAATGCGGTCGTCATTGTTGGTGAAACAGCTTGTGAGCGTCAAGTAACGCCCGGCTGGAATGCTCCACAGGGAGTGGAGATTGTGCACATAGTGTGTGCTGGCAAGCACTGAATCAAATGACCGGGGTAATAGTATATTTGTAAAGCGCTTAGAGACATTTGTATTAAGCGCTATATAAAAATTAAATATTATTATTATTATTATTATTTAGTTTCTCAGAACAGTTGCATATGAATATTAAAAAGGCAATAATGAATATTAAATGAAATGTCGTAAAAGACAATGTTGTATATTTGAAATAATTAATTGAAATTAATTATACTTTAAAATTACCTATATGATAACATCCCATGTCTGATCCGAGAATCGAGGTTTCTCAGGGGGTGGGGGGGGGGACGTGCCCCGGTGCCCCTGGATCCACCAATTGTATTGGTTTATTGCTATACAAGATGCGCAGAACATGCAACTCAAAATATGAAAAGTTCAATTTACAAAGTAAAACAATTATAAAAGTTATGTCACTATCCAAACAAAAAACATGTTTAATTGATAATAGGCCCTTATAAAAATGGCAGCAGCTCCCGACGCCACTCTCTAGTATCCATGTCGTTTAGATTCAATGTTATGTTCCCTGTAACAACTGATGATAGCGAAATGAATTGCAATTAAATAAGATGGGCGTCCCCTTTTATTTAGCCCTTGATATTTTTATTTCTACAGCCATGTAAACAATCTACAAGAAACGATTAAGATAAAGCACAGGGAACTAGACGAGATAACATAATACATAACATGAACCAAGTAGTGATACAGTTAATTATATCAGAACTATACGACACGAGCTATTAATGATTAATGACGTCATCATACTCAATGAGGTATTTTTCACTGCTGGAGAAGATGATGACTTCAACTGGTTACATCGAGCGGTCGGAGAACTGCGTAAGAAAGATTATTTAATTTTTCAGGTGAAGCCCAAGACAATATCGACAAATATTATTCGGCTTACTTTTCGCATTGTCCCACCTGGATGTTGAATTTATTATCATCGTTGAAGTATTTTTAAGGGATTGTCCCCTCCCATGCTATTATTTTCGTTTAAATAGTTGAATAATATTAATACTGTATTGCGAGAAAACTCTTCATGATTCTATCTCACTTTGTTTAAACAGACCTTAAACAAAACAAAGCAAAACACTTGCCGTAAAACGCATGAATATATTGTATACCTAGCTTTCATGGTTTAGTCAGAGGGTAATTTGGGGCTTCATTCAAGGGGTCTTTCCGAATTTAACATTTTTAAAGCTCGTTTTTATCTGTTATGATGTACAGCAATACTTCTTCCTCCAGACATGGTCAATGTGCAAAGCAATCATTGTTACCAATCTTAGGGGCGTTTGGCAAGCCTATCTATTCCGATAAGTTTACCTTCTTCTTTTCAAAATGCTAAATCTATCGATGTTTTTAAACGTATGTACAAGGACAAATTGTTTAAACCTGTGTGATACAATGCCGATTCATTTACTGCTCTTGACATGGCTTATTTCTCTCTCTCTCTCCCTCTCTCTCTCTCTCTCTCTCTCTCTCCATTTCCTTCTCCCCTCTTTCTTTCTTTCCCTCTTTCCTCCTTTACTCTTGACCAGTTTCCTTATATCTTTTCTCCTCTTCTATTTTTTGGGTGATATTTTAATGCCTTTTATTAAAGTGATTTGATGTTTTTTCCGCTGTTAATTTCAATTATTACATTGTCGTTTTTTGTTTTTTGTTTTGTGCTTTTTACTACTTTTAATGCGTATTATTCTTATATGTTAGTTTTATACTGTTCTTACCTTTGCTTGTGAGCTTTGGTGATATTCATTATTAATATTTCCGTGTACTACATTTTTATCCTGTTCAGGACCATGATGTAGAACAGATTTTGTATCTACAATGTATATCTGATTCTTGTTATCCTGAATAAATATATTTCAATAAAAAATAAAAATAAAATTCATATTTTAGTCCGTTTTTGCGTTTTGTAATGTGCAGTCATACCACTTTCCTTTGACAAAACATGTGTATTTGCTAAACGGTGTGAACAGCCGATTTAGGAGTCTGTTCGGGAGCTCTTCGGTTAAGGTGACAACCACTCTCCCTTCATTTAATAAACCAGATCCCAAGGGTTTGATGAGAAAATTGTTTAGGGACAGGGTTCAAGACTAATCTAATTTATACTTCTTCTGCTCATAACTGGTTTAAGGTTAGATATAGGCCTTCAAAATTAACAAAGTAGCCATTATAGAATTTTATCTGTTGAATAATACCACTCTAGACCAATCATTAGATACTTTATAGCTAATTGCCCTTTGTACTGCCGTAATAAACATCGACGTTTTGTAACAGCTCTGTTCGCCCTTGTTACGTAATCATTGAGATTGCATCTGCTTTTAGAACGAATCTCTGTCTCATTGTTTGCGTTGATAACAGTGACTGAGGCGGGTGGGGGTAGAAGGAGCACAATCACCCCCTCTATATTTTGTTCATATCCCATGATTTAGGCCATTAAACAAAATATACATGTTTAGCGTCCCCGCCCGCTTCCTTTTTGTGGGCCGCCTCCTATTTTTTTTTTTTTTTTTTTTTTTTTTTATAATATTTTTTTAATATATATTTTTTTATTTCTTCTTTTTAAAGAAAATAAAATATGAAAAACACTGGCAAATTGGATCTATTTCTGATTTAAAAAAAAAAAATAAAAAATTGTCGGCGGCCATCTTGAAAAATAGTCCGACTGTCAGGGAAAATGTACCGAGCGGCCATTTTGAAAGAAAAAAGAAAAGAAAAAAAAGGGCCTCCTCCTTCCTATTTTTCAAAAAAACCGGACGCTAAACATGTTTTTTAAATTTGGCCTTAGGTACCTAAGGTTTAGCTCGCACCTTCCCCGTTTTCCAATCAACTCCCTGCGCTGCGATCCCTCTGTTAACAACATTCAGGATTATCCCTTATTGGACTAATACATAGCACAGTCTAGCACGAGATACGTGCTTTACAGCTATAGCAAATACAAGATGATACTGGATTGTACTCAGTGGCGTGGTCACGTACGTACTGCACGGAATAGGGATTCATGGGCCCCTCAGCTAGTCGAATCGGGGGGGGGGGAGGGAGGAAGAAAGGGAGAATGGAAACTGCAATGTGAAAAGGAGGAGATAATGATATTAAAGACATTTTGTATTACAATACTACTACTACTACTACTACTTCTACTACTACTGCTACTACTACTACTACTACTACTACTATACTACTACCACTCCTCTGTGTGCCCATGCCCTGAGCCATAATGCATGGCCGTCAAGAGGATTTTTTAATGTTGGGGACCGGGGTAAAATGCAATAAATTATTGAAAATTTATTGCATTTTCTGTTTTTTTTTATATTCATGGAAACTGCCCCCTACCCTAGCCTCCGCTACGTACAGTCATGGTTCAGTGACAAAGCAATGGCCTCGTAACTGTGAGGCCCTAGGATCAAAACCGTGTCGATATGCTATATTAGTGCCCTTTGTGGGGGCACTAATCCTCATTACTGTAATTTATGACGTAAGGGCGTATGTCCCTAGTTGATAAGCATAGTAGCATAGCCTACACATGCTTTAGCAGTCACGCAAAACACACATTGTCAAATTATTATTCAATAAAACTATTATCTAGATCTATTATATTTAAATTATTTTTAAAATAATTCCATAAATTGGGGTAAAATAAAAATATTCCAACTATAATGAGCGACAGTGTATAAATAATAATTTTGTGAAAGTCTTGGTTACTTTCTTTTTTTATTTTGTATACCTATACTATCATTAATAAAAAACGACACAATTTCAATCAAAGAAATAGATCCGCTTTTAAATGGAGAAAGATTAAAAGTATGAGCGACAACTTACTCTTGTAGGATTCTATGTAATAGGGAACCTCAAGAGATAGTATATTTGTAAAGCGCTTAGAGACATTAATAATACGCGCTATATAAAAATTAATTATTATTATTATTATTATTATTATTATTATTATAACAATTAATGTGTTTTGATGTTTGATTAACATTCAGTTACTTCACATCCTGGTATGTGTGCATTATTTGATTCATTCCTACGCCTGGTAGATGCATCAAAAAACAAAGAGCGGTTCCACGTCGACCATAAGTCCTGCGTACGGTAGTCTTGCGGCTATCTTGCGTCTGCCCTGGTATTTGTCAAAAACTGTAGGGCCGCCGCAGGGATGCCCGTAAGCTATGGTCACAATTCAGAGCGGCGACCGACCGATTTGTAGCCTGCTCGGTCGCCGCTGGAATTTAGGCATCGCCCAACGATTTTTGGGGAAGTCGAGCAGGCTGTAGAGTCCCAGCGATACCTTGGCGGTGCCCTGTCGATTTCCCCTCGATCGCCGGTCGATTTTAGGTCAAAACTGGGCGAAACCAGGGAGCTTCTCTGGGCTTCGTCCCGGCAGTGACCGACTGATGACTCCCCGATTCCCAAGCGGTCTCCCACCGGCCAGCGGCTGATTTTGAAGAAATTGCCCGGAGGCCGGCCGTGATCGACGGGGCACCAAAATACGCTCGGTGCCTGGGAGGTCGCTGCTCGGGCACCGACCTAATCGAACGTTCGCCGTCTAGCGATATAGGTCAAAAATCGAATCTGCGAGGTCAAAGGCTGCCGACCTATTTTGAACTCGCCGCCCAGTGACCGACTGATCTCCCAGCGACGACCGGGCAGCGACTGGGTGGCGACCGCTCGACAGCCTTTGACCTAGCGGGCTTGATTTTTAACCTAAATCGCTCGACGGCGAACGCTCGATTAGGTCGGTGCCCGGGCGAAATTGGCTAAAAACTCGCCGCCCGGCCGCCGAGCAGTCTACTTTTGGGGGTTGTGACCATAGCTTTAGAGACCGCGCGTCATGCTTCGAAGGCCTTAAGGCCAGGCACGTAGCCAGAGTTCGATGTTTTTTTTTTTTTTTGGGGGGGGGCACCTACATGTAAACGATCGAGGTAAAAAAAAGGGGTCTAAAAATGTTCAACCGATCTTGGAAATTTTAGGGGGGCACGTGCCCCCCGTGCCCCCCCCCCCGTGGCTACGTGCCTGCTTACGGCAGCCGCACATTTTCAAATACGCTGTGCATAGGGTAGACCCTAACGTTATGTGACTGCTACCGTACGTGACCATGTGAATGCTGTGGCGGCCCTATTGGCCGTAGGTATTTTTGACTCCACAGCCGCCGCGGCCAAAGTGACCTAGGCATTAATGGTCTTTAGCCGAGCTAGTCCATGTGGTTCCAGCTCCTCAAGCTATATATGAAGGACCAGTACTAACATTCTTCTTATCTATCTTTCCCTTGGTACACTGCTGTGTAAACATATAAATATATTGAAATACCTATCAAATTAATAAAAATTAACAAATGATTCGATTAATATCCGTATTTAATTGTTGATTGTTTTCACAGGCGTATTTGCACGAGGAAGGGCGGTGTATGATGTACAGCGAATGCGGGGGAAATCCTGATACAAATTTTAGATCAGATCTAAATTGCTTGGACAATGAAGTAGCCCGGCCTACTGGATCAGCAGCAGCCATTGGTCTTCTAAATGATTTTTGTCCAGCTTACAACCCTGATGAAGTCTGCTGTGATCTTCAACAACTTAGAACCATGCAGGTAACCAACATCTTCAAGTATTTACATGTATCATGTTCTACGACCGTGCTTTTGATCCATAGTTCTAAAGATAATAATTAGAGAAGGCGCGATGGTTTATTGGTAGACCAGTTGTCTCGTAACAGGGAGGTCCCGGGTTCGAAACCAAGTCAATGTACTCGTGCCCTTTGGTAAGGTAGTAATCCTAATTATCAAGTCCCTCGGAGAGGACTTAAAGCCTTTGATCCCCTGGTTGTTTCCTTACAAGCATAATACATGCTTTCTTAGCAGTCAGGTAAAACTATCATCATCAAACAGTATCATAATCCAAGCATCACCAGGTAGTAATAATAACAATGAATAACAATAATGGTATTACTGATATACAGCTTAATACGTGTTTCTTAGTGCATAATATTCTTTAAAGCATGTGCCTATTTTTTGTTCCATACAAACTGGGACCATGGTAATTATAAACATAAAAAATACTATTTTGAATTCACTGTTTTACATGTAAAATTTGCATCTTCAATTTTGATTTCTTTTTAAGTATTTAATTTCAGAAAGTTATCTTTTATGTTGGACTGAATATTCTTGGCCTTCACTTTGCAAAGATATTCATACAAAATATATATATATATCGTGGCATGATGACATTGATGTAAAACAGTCTAAACGTATTCATTACTAATATTCTACTTTAGAAAAGGACTAACTCTTTTCCATCGTTGATGCTTTCCAATAAATTTCTTGATATCAAAGAAACTAATTCACATTAAACTTTATTTCATGGAATGTATCTCAATGCTTGTGTTTATAGCCTTTATTGACTGCACTGCGGCCTGCATTCGGTCGTTGTCCAGCCTGTCTAGAAAACGTTTTGACGATGATGTGTCAGATGGTTTGTAGTCCTCAGCAGAGTCTCTATTCCAATGCTACAGTCCTCCTGGTTAGCGATGATGGAGTCGGCGTCCGTCGCTTCGATGCCTTCGTCGCACAGGAGTTCGCTGACGTCGCCTATGATTCATGTAAGCCTCATCTCACCCGATTCGATATTAAATAAAGTCCAACCTGTCTTAGAGGGTTAGAGGCCACCTCTCTATAGTAGCCATGTAATTTGCCATGTACGTTGTCTCTCTCGCCGGAAAGAGAAGCTCCGAGAGAAGCTTGCTTAAAATTAATGTATTAATTAGATCATGTAGATCGGTGGTCAGAATCAGGACACATAATAAAGAAAATAATGAAAACTTGGAGAAAATCACAACTACTGAAGCCACAATGTTATTAAGGCTATCATGTGTGCACTATCATGTGCGGAATAGAAAATGAATCAAATAACCGGGGTAAAAATAGACTTCAATGAAAACATGGTGAAGCGTTTAGAAACGCAGTATTAAAGGTACTATGTCCCTTTTGCAGCCAACCTCAAATTCTGTAGAACTTTGCAGGAATTATGAATATGTTATGTATGTCATATCTGTGAAATTTAAACGTTAGCAGTGTCCTCATATTCAAATTATGCAAGGAAACCCGTTTACTTGCTAGACTTCACTGTCAGACACTATTGAGTGACTGACTGCGCTGGCTTTTTTCTTCTTTGGTATATAATAACATACATGAAAAGAGTTGTAAAGGGTACATGAGCATTTGTCTACATCAATAACCCACTTCTTGTGATGGCCAAGATTAAACTGATTGAATCTTTGCGCAGCATTAAACGTATGACCATTCGGTACAATTGTCTGAAAATCAAGACTATTACTTTTGGGCTCTATAGCCCTAAAGTCGATTTTACAACTAATAGTCGTTATTTTCCCACTTTAAGACATTTTCAAGCCCCACCTTTTTTAGGGAAGTTCTTAATTAGTATTATCTTTCAAATGCAGTTGGAATTTAACTTTTTCATTTTTTGGGCCTGCAAATGGGACATAGTACCTTTAAGAGTTATACGTATGTTGCTATTATTATCATTATCATTAATTTGAGAGATTCCAATCGATATTCTTTCAGGTAAGGATGTTCAGTTCCCAGCTGCTAATACACCTGTGATGGATGTAATGTGTGGTGGGTATCTCGGTGACGATTGCTCCCCTCAAAGGTGGCTAGACTTCCTTGGTGATACAGCTAATGGATTCATTCCTTGGAATATTGACTTCACAGTTGTACCAACAGGAGAAACAGTCGAAGGCATGGACGAAAGTAAGTGGAAAATAAATTATTATCTCATGTATCTCTTTCTTTTTTTTCAAAATTCTTTTCCATCTTTATATTTTTCCTCTTTTATTTGCCTTCTCCTTTTTTTTTCTTCTCCTCTTCGTCCTTCTTCTTATTTTCCGCCGCCTCCTCCTTTTTTCTTCTTCGCCTTCGCCTCCTTCCCTTTCTCCTTCATCTCCGCCTTCTCCTCCTTTTAAACCGTATCAGCTCTTATTTTTAAAGAACTGCTTTGTAATTGATAAACTAATTTCTATCCTAAATTTTTCATTTTTAAAGTTATCGACAAGTAAAGGGTAAAAATCATCCATGCATTGCAGTACAGTCTTCGATTGATATAAGTACAATTTGAGAGGTCGGAGGAGTGCTATCGTTCATTGTCTAACGACTCCGTTTCTATTAACACTGGCTTGCTGTCTCTACACCTTTCTTTCCCTCTGTCTCTCTCCTCCTTTTCTCTCTCTCTCTTTCTCTGCTTCTCTCCATTTCAGGTATTACTGCTTCGTTATAATCATCTTTAACTGTAATATTTGAAATCACCTGTGCATGAGAGGGATATCATTAAATCATTGTAACCCTTGGGTCCCTCCTCCTGGTATAACTGATTGAGATATGCACCACAATAGGCCTGCAACATGATGATGTTCATTTAAAAAACAACAGCAACAACTTTGCATATATTTTATCTGATTTTATTATACGGAAATAAAACAACAACAACCTGTAAGTACTTGATATGCTTTACGAAGGAAATTAATTTAGTCAATTATGTTCATTTAATCTGTTGTAGCCATGGAGCCCATGAACCCTACCTCGTTTTACTGTAACGCACCTGTTGGCAATCAAAGCAGCTGTAGTTGTCAAGACTGTGAACTCTCCTGCTCGGCCTTACCAACCATCGGACCAGTTGTACCACCTTACAAGATAGGTCTTATGGATGGATACTCCTTCATTATTCTCATGATCTATGTGGGACTCGCTTGTCTGTTCGTTGTCTCTCTCATCCTTTATAATTGCCTTGTCGTCAGCAACGATGACGAAGAGCTCCCTCTCAGGAAGAATGACGTCAGGTTAGAACCCGAAGATGTAAGTGATGACGTCATCCCTCATCATCTTAAAAGATTAAGCGATGGAAGGTACACAGTAAGGGGGGGGGGGGGGAGGAGTTAACGGGAAGCATTTCACATCCCCCCTGAAAAACGTTATCTGTCATAACCTATTTACAAACTTTAGTAAACAAAAAATTGATCTCATCATTGTATGACGGGTATTTTTCTTCTTTTTCTTTCATATTCTTTTTTTTTTCTTTCTTTTATTCCTTTCCTATAACCTCATTTGTTTTGTCTGTATTGAGCCTTTCCCGCCATTATTTGGGAAGGGAGGGAGGGGGGGGGGGGGGGTGGCACCAGCATTCGTTCATAAACAATAGTGTTTCCATGAATGTTAGGTTTCCTGAGAGTAATTTCAATTTGTAAAGACGCCAACAATTTCTTTACAAGTTGTGTTTCCACATTACAATACTCGTATATTATAAACCAAATATGAAGATAATGTACATGCCTTAACTCCGTAGATTTTAGATTGATTATCTTCTAAAATCACCCTTCATGCTTGAGGGTGCGTTTCGTTTAAACATTACATTAAAAATAGTCTTGAGCTCTGGTATGGGGATCGTATATCGAGAGAAAATGGCTATAATTTATTCTGGGTTGTTTATCCTGCAGTAGTCAATTGTTTGAACCAGTAAAATAAAAACAAAATCACAAAAACTTGCTGGAAATCATTTTCAATAAAACCACAACTCTCATTTGCACATAGTAACCTGTGTTATGCACATGGTGTCGGTCCTACTTACCTTATAGTGATCTCCTTATCTTACTATGCTCATTTCTCAGCCTCTATACATTTTCTACCCAAATCGTTTGGTACATGTTATTTATTTGTATTTTGGACATTCAGTGTAAGTTTTGTTTGATTCTGTAAGAATTTATTTTCTATAATTACCAGAACTCAAGTTTATCTTTGAAAGAAAAACATTAAGTATGCCTATAAAGAGTAAGTTCCCTATGTGGACAAATTATGGTTTATGGTTTATTCAAGATTTCACAAAAAGAGTGAAAGTTCTTTTCTTTTCTTGATAAAGGTGGGCAAATTGGATAACATTAATAAAAAGATGGACGACGGTCTGAGAGATTTCTTTACATGGTGGGGAACAGGCATTGCTAGGTATCCCGTTTTGGTTCTTATCATCATGGTCTGCGTCGTCGTAGCTCTCACATGCGGTAAGTAATGGTCACCATATTACCGCATATGATGTAAGCAATTATCACGATATTAACTCACATGTGATAAGTAATGGTCGACATATTACCGCATATGATGTAAGCAATAATCGCGATGTTAACTCACATGCGGTCAGTAATGGTCACGACATTACCGCATATGATGTAAGCAATAGTCGCGATATTAACTCACATGCGGTAAGTAATGGTCACGATATTACCGCATAATTATGATGTAAGCAATAATCGCGATATTAACTCACATGCGGTAAGTAATGGTCACGATAGTACCTTACATGCGGTTTTTATTCGAAACACTTGAGAGAGGAACAAATAACTAAAACAGCCATGTTGATCCTTAGATGGTTTTATTTCGTCATTGATGAATATTTCTCCCGCATATTCAATCTTTACTTCCTAAAAGAGCCCCGTTAAGCTTTTAAAATCAATACTTTTAATACCTCCGTCACTTTCAAAATAATTGTCAATTCTGTTTAACTCCCAAGTTTTATAGGCCGAGAAAAAATAGGAGTCGGCCTATTTTACATGTCACTACAAAGACTTGAACAACATTATTGCGCTGGCTACAGAATAACTTTTTTTCTCACTCTGTACGACTACGTCAGGTATCTTACTAGTCGAGATCGTTACGGATCCCGTTGAGCTATGGTCTGGTCCACAAAGTCGTGCTCGTCTTGAGAAAGATTATTACGACGAAACATTCGTTCCTTTCTATCGTACTACATTGATTTACATCCGGGCTCCTGACATGGATTATGTCGAATACGACACATACAACGAGGGAAACAAAACGTTCGGACCAGTTGTGAATTTAGAAGTACTAACCCAGGTATGTAACAAAGAACAGTCAAGAAAATGTAACTAAAGGACACGTAGGCGAGAAAAAATAAGATTGAAAGATGATAAAATCAGGAGAAAAGCCAAACGTGATATATAAAAATATTTATATATTCTTGTATATAGAATAAATAATTTAATGTTGATATAAATCCTCCGTCACGGCGATATATATATATAATAATTAAATCAAATGAAATAAAAATCCATGAGAGAGTTCTTTTCTCTACTATATGACCGGTTTCAATTTATTTTCTTCATAGAAGAAAAATGAAACCGGTCATAGTGAAGAAGAGAACTATCTCAAGGACTTTTATTTCATTTGTTTTAATTATTATTTATATATAATATATATATAGAGAGAGAGAGAGAGAGAGAGAGAATGAAATGGTTCTCTACAGTGTATTCTGTCTACATTTGCGTTTGAAAGAGAGTGCATAAAAACATGAGAACCAGACCTTTGTAGTTATGTACATTAGATCATAAATTATTAAAAGACCTCATTAATTAGTGGGAGTAAAATTTCAAAATATTTCTAAACCTTTACGAAGCAAAGTTCCGACCTACTATCGGTGTATTGTTCCCGACAGGCTCTTGATCTTCAGAAGGCAGTAGAGAACATCACGGCTTATTACAAAGGTATACCAGTACGGCTGATTGATATCTGCAACAAACCCCTGGCTCCTGTCGTGAACCAATGCCTTATTCAAAGTGTTCTTCAATGGTGAGAAATTATTCATGTCAATTCTTGGTTGAACAATAGACAATTTTGGAAAGTATTCTGGAAAGTAATACATTTTGTAAGTAGTAAAAAACAGTGTATGATATTTTTTCTTTATCTCTTCCTCTCATTTTCATTCCCATTACCTTCCTATGCACTTAGAAACATGATATTAAGCCCTTTGTAAATGCTGGATAATTATTAATGTTATTATTATAACGTCCTACTAGTTTTGACGAGCGTTTATTGCCAGCGCACAGTGCAATTTCAGGACTAACCCTACCAGGTACCCATTTTACTCATCTGGATAGAGAGTGGCAAAGATAGATTCATGTCTTGTCAAATGATAATTATTAAATGATTTGATGTTCTTCGCACAGGTATGGAAACAGTTATGAACAGCTGAACAAAGTAGCGGTTGATGTTGAAGGAAAGTCAGCCGATTATCGAGATCATTTCATCTATTGTATGAAGTAAGTCTCAATCATACATCAAGAATTACGTTCACACGTATTACATTCACCTAACAAAATAACCTTGAAAACAAAATACAATGTAAGTTGCATGACTTAACTGCTGTTTTTACGTTTACAATAAAGTTATTGCATGAGTGGTCGAATTACCAAAATGAAATTTATGACCTTGCCTTTTCACCAGGGTCAATTATATATCGTCTTCAAAAAAAGTACAGAAAATACATAGAACAATTAAAAAGTAACTGATTGAGAATCGTCTAGAGTAAACCAAAACACACATAAATGTTTTTTATCAAAGTTTTCACATTTTAAATTCAAAGTGATATACTGATACTCATGTATCAAACAATAAAGAATGCTCATCAACTGTGTTTCTAGAGACTCGATTTGCAGAGAGAGAGAGAGAGAGAGAGAGCAAGAATCGTGCACATTTCTAATAACAAATGGAGTATTTTTTTTGTTTTTTTTGTTGTGTGATGATGTTGTAAATATGCATAGTGCATGGTGTGCACATGTGAATAGTGGCACCAATATTAAAAGTTTTTTTTTTAATGGACAATGGATTGATAAGTGAATACAAATCTTGCCATAAAAACTTTGTACATGATGGCAGAATGAAGCTTTTGCGATGGGGAAAATGTGGCCCCTCCACGATTCCGCCAATGTATACGCAAATGTGTATAGTCATTTTGAAATAAAAGTCAACTTGTTTTAACCGGCCAACCACGTTCAAACCCCGCCCCCCCCCCACTCATTGTTATTTAGGGTACATTTTTGGAACATGCATGCGGTCGCCCCGTTCCCGGAGTGGGGGGGGGGGGCGGTTCAAAACCAGAAACTTCCATCGAGTCCATAATTTTCTGTTATTTGAGACGTAGAGCACAGATAAATTTGGGGCAAATTCAGTTCGATCTGACAGATAAACTGTGATGCTGCCTATTATGTGTATAAATGTATCTAGTATATTTATCCTTTTAAATACCATTAATATTTTTTAATAATTACATGTATAATGCTGTATTTTAACCATCATGATGTATTTTACCTTGTATAAATGACCTGCAATTCAGCTTCCGCTGCCAGAACGTCATATGAATTAATAAACCCTTATTGAATTGAATGATTGAAATAAAACGAAGGTTTATGATACGTAAACATTTTGACATTTTCTTTAACTTTTGATATTATACGTTGCTTGCAGGAGTCCGCTTTCTTTGGAAGACAACACCCCTTTGCGGGATATGTGTGTTTCAGCTTTCGGTGGTCCCACCTATCCATATGTTGCTATAGGTGGTTATCCAGGTAAGTGTATAGGATTCAATTCTTGATCGCAACACTCCTTTGGAAAATTCCGCTGTTAGTCTCATGGGTTGTTACCTATTTGGCATTTTAAGATAACGTCAACAATCTACACAACATCAACGGCAGGAACAACAACAACAACAGCATTGTCATCTTCATCATCAACAAAAACAACAGCAACAAAAAACAAACAAACAAATAGACAAATTATCGGATGAAGATCAGCATATTTTCACGAGGGGAAGGGGTCTCGAACTTAGATAGGGTACACATTTAGAAATTCATTTGGACCCACTTGTTTCTTTGTGGTGCGTAGTAAAGATTATTTTGAGTATGGCTGGGGATTGAGTGCGTTATTGATTACGATGTCGATGTTATATTCTTCTCTTACGATTCGGTAGACGATGACTACAATGAGGCCGAACTGCTGGCTATCACTATCCTACTCGACAACAAGAAAGACAATGAGACTGAGTATAACATGATCATGGAATGGGAAGCTGAGTACCTGAGATTCATGGAGAGTTATGATAATCCAAACTTCATCATCGCATATGCAGCAGAGGTGAGCTCCAAAAATTATCATTCCGATAGTTCTTGGTATTTTAAACATCGCATTCGTGCACGCAAAATTAAACTTCGATCTAGTGTGAAGCATTCACATTCTGGTTTAAATGTCTCTCTGCGCTTTTAAAGAGATTTGGAAGTCACAAGAATGACATTTATTATTAATAATATATATATAATATTGCATAGACTTAATCAGGACCATGATGGGTAACATCTTTGCCGATCATGTTTTTATTCTATCTAATGCCTAGGTCACATATAAACTGGGCCCTTTACAATTTTTCCTACCCGGCGGCTTGCCGTGGATTTAGAGACCGTACGGGAACCTTCCGATTTTCATTTCTATGGCGCCCGGGAGGTGCCCAGAGGAAATTGGTCGAGTCAAAATGCAAGGCGCCCGTAATGGTGCCGGCAGGGTGCCGGCCGAGTGCCGGCCGGTAACCTTATGGGCTACGTCCGATGAGCAGGTGCACCCATGGCTCCCGGAAGGTGCCCTGCCGGGGCCCGGCCCGGGTCCTCAAGGAGCCCGGCCCGGTGCCGTGCGGTGCACTGAACTACAGAGTGAGTCAGAAAAAGCGTCCCACTTTTTAAAAGTTGTATAGTTTGAAGTATGAATATTTAATCATGAGTTTCATGATATGTCTGGGTAGTTGATAGAGTTTATTAAGAAACCATTTTCATTTTTCATGAAAATTTTTCATGAAAATGTATGTGTCCTCTGGCATGCGCACCTCCTGTATTTAAAGCTGCGTTGTACATTTCGAGATGCCGCCGTCAGGGACCCGCACGGGCAATATTCATTTTAAATGGCCCCCGGACGGCAGACACCTGTTGTTGTGCATTTCACCCGGGGCTCTTGAGGGGCCCGTGAGAGAGCCGTAGGGTACACGTACGGAGCCCTTGAGCACCGCAAGGCGCCCGTAAAGATTTTTCATGAGTATTGACCCCCAAAATCGTGAGGGGCCCGTCCGAGCACCGTCCGGAGCCCGCACGGGACCCGTAAGGTGCCCTACGAGCCCTTTACGGGCTTTCTACGACCTAACGGTCAGATGAAAAACGCCGGGAGAATTGGGAGCAGCCAACTCAGCACCACGGCGCCCGTACGGCTTAAAAAACTGCCCCGGCGCCCGTAGAAACTTCACGGCAACCGGCCGGACACCGGCCGAAAATTCCGAAAATGTCTGTTTTTACTCGCCGTACGGGCCCCGGAGTGTATATGTGAAAGCCACATTAACATGCTTCAATAGATAAATAAATCGGCTTTAGCTCCGGCATCCAATTTCATTAAAGGGAATATCTCAAACTTTACTATCTTGGATATCGCAGAAGTAAGCAGTAATACAGTGCGTCCCAGAAAAAACGAAACCGAGAAGTATCGATGTTCTATCATAACTTAATCACAACTATAATTAATGAATGATACATATTTGGAAAGCTTAGAGTCTCCTCTTTCATGTGATGCTACTCAGATGATGCATATTTCACGCATGAGTGATTAAAAGCAATTTGAAGGAAGGAAACCAAAAAGACATTTGGCGGGCGGTATCTGAAGCCGTAGACGAGAGTCTTCATGCATGGCTGATTGTCAACGAAACGGAGTTAAGTCTTTTGTCAAATCTGCTTTTTGCGACTACAGGCACCCAGTGAAAACGAATTCGTTTGTTATAATTATGAAAATGTAAGGGCTACTTTAAACAAACAGAACTTTGTTATTCCTCGCTCATTTTTCCTGATTGAGGTGTCATATGAAAGGGCAGAAACTCAACTTTTTAGAAATGGGAATTTTTCTTCGAAATTCAGATACCGCCCGCCAAATGTCTTTTTGGTTTCCTTCCTTTAAATTGCTTTTAATCACTCATGCGTGAAATATGCATCATCCGAGTAGCATCAACTGAAAGAGGAGACTGTAAGCTTTCCAAATATGTATCATTCATTAATTATGGTTGTGATTAAGTTATGATAAAAACATCGATACTTCTCGGTTTCGTTTTTTCTGGGACGCACTGTATAACAATTAGATCATTAAGTAAGGATACACTATTAAAATCCATTTGGATAATAATTTTGTTTTAACGAATTTCAAGGGAGTGACTGGACGCAGTCTAAGAATTAAGTCTGAATATTAATATTTTCGAATAACTTTCTAAACGAAGTAAAGATGTAATACAAAATAACATGTTCCAGGATATGGTTTATCTAGTACGAGGTAAAGCTTGTGAAATTATGATATACTGAAAATTGTCCTTTATTGAATTCATATAATGCAATCAAATAGTGCTGATCACTGTGTTTCAATTATGACATGTCTAGGAGGTATCAATGGCGATTAAATCTCACGGCGTTATCTACATTACACTCTATTAACCTCTTCTGGCATGTCACAGAGATATGATCTTTGAGCTTCCTGACAATCACCTCCACTCACGTTTTAATTTATCAATACCTTATCAGAAAATGAAGTTAACCTCTTTATCACGTAGGTCACAAGAGACCATTCCGAATTCCACCCGGTGATATTTTTCATTCTCTCTCTGCATTAATCAATTCCCTTTCCACTGTCCTTCTACACCCCTATGCCTGAAAACCCCTTTTCTCTTCTTTGCCTTTCCTTTCTTTTCTTTTCTTGCCTCATTTTTTAGTTCTCCGTTCTTTCCTTTATTCAGTTCGTTTTACATAATATATTGTTTTGACATTATTCCTCTGTTTCTACATTATCAATTTATCAATCAATCCATCCATCAATCAGTGATTTATACTCCTATGTTTTGACAGCGTTCTATCGAAGATGAATTGATTCGTCAAAGTGAAGCTGATCTGGTGACGATCGCTGTCAGTTATCTTGTTATCTTTGCTTACATTGCCCTGGCTCTCGGAGAATTCACCAAGATGGATAGACTGCTGGTATGTATATAAAGCTAAACATTACTATCCCTGCTATAGTGTTCAGACCGGTCCAACATTGTCGTAGACACATCCATCATACCAAATCAAAGTCGTACTTTTTATCTAAAAGTTAGCTTTAATATGAGTTCATTAAATAATCACAGTATACTTTCTCGAGAAAGGCGGTTACATTTATGAACGATAAATTGATTCTAGCTTAATGTATATTTAAATATTTGGTAATACCTCAATGAGAAAACATATTGACGAAACAGAACTATTGATCATGTTTCTTATTTCTTAACTAATGTACGAAAACTGAGTCATGTCTTTATGTGTTGACCCAAAATAAACAGGTCAATGTATATATATAACAACATTTCATTAGTTACACCAACTTTCCCTTGCTGCATATTCAATTGTACAAAAAGGCACATGTCGTTTTGCATTCCAATATATAGGGGGATTAGAACTGAATGAGATTTCTGCCTACCCGTTAATCTGCCAATAAAGTCATTTTTGTTTTCTGTTTGAGATTATAATGTTGATGTTCCTGTAAACATGTATTTTGATATCTCCGTTTTTCTGAAAGTTTATAATAAAGGCGTGAAGTGAAGTGATGATGAAAGCTAATGGATCTCTGCATTGTTTGTGTTCTCTCTTCAGGTTGATTCGAAGATTACTCTAGGCCTTGGTGGTGTTTTCATCGTGCTTAGTTCAGTCTTTGCTTCTATTGGTATATATGGATACTTTGGTGTCGAAACAACCCTGATCGTCATGGAGGTCGTACCTTTCCTCATCCTTGCTATCGGCGCTGATAATATCTTCATCTATGTACTAGACTTCCAGGTAATCTTATGTTCTCTTTCATTCATATATTATATTATAATAGAACATGAAGGTTTAGAAGATAGAACAGACGATGCAATGACATAAGATTAAAAGGCTTTGAATCAAAGAGTTATTTACTTTCCAAACTTAACTTTTAAAGGTTTTTAGCAAAGGGTATAATTTTGTTAAGATATAAAAAGATTCTAAATGAGCGCTTATCTTTAACACCATCGTGCAATAATTATAGTAGCCAATTTTAAAACATCAAAAGCACCAAAACTAATGTTAATTTGAAATAGTCCGGATTAAGAAGAGTTTTGAATAAGAATACACAGTTTGTCTAACGACTGTGCTGTGAAATTTATGAATACAGACGAAATGGTAATAACAATTTTTTGTAATTTCCTTCTTCTCGTGATGTTTTTCTAGCGAGACCATAGGCAAGAAGGAGAGTCCCGTGAGGAACAGATAGGGAGAGTTCTGGGGAAGGTTGCTCCTAGCATGTTGCTATGTGGTCTCTCGGAGTCTATCTCCTTCTTCCTTGGTAAGTTTGGAGTACATAAACATCATTTATCTTGTGAATTAACTTTATTCTCGTTCACATAACGATGATAAAAGAAACAGAATAATGTGGTGAAATACACAAAATACGATCGTACAGACTTTCAAGAAATTAATTCAAGTGCAATTTTAATTCCCTATTGTAAGTATAATGGTCGCGCTCGGTTCCAGGTTGTTAAGTAAGTTGTGTCTCTATGAAATTCTTCTGGATCCAATCCAGCTCTCACAGATGACTCATCTCAAGCGCCAAATAAATAATCACCAATTATGTATAAAAAACACTGTTAATATGTAACACTGATTTTATATGATAATTGTTCCTACCATGATGTCATCTTTTCAAGGGAAAATAAAGAGAACGGATTATCAAAAACTGGGATTTAATCCAAAAGGAGTCTCCATCTCAAAACAAAACAAAACAATTATTGAAGAGGTGTATTTCTTAAGCCTTCTCCCATCAAAGTGCTGACCAGACAAGGAGCAATAGAAAATACGTGGCTTTGCAATCTTGGCTGAATTTGAAACAAACAGAGCATCCAATATACCTCATATCAATAAACCATTTTTAGTAATGTAATCAAATTTAATGCATAGATCTTTGTTTAATGCATAGATCTTTGTTTAATGCCATATGTATCAAATTATTTCATTCACCCGTTGCACATATTAATTGTATTTCAATAGTCAGAATGCGTATTGCATGCATTAATTGTTGCTAGGTAAGACAAACATAATGGGAATCCTACCTATATAACAACACGGATTGTATTCAATTCGCATTCTGAATATTGAAATAAAGTTAGTCGTAACAGGTGAATGAAAATAATTTGAACGAGGCACTTAACAAGGTTTGTGTATAAAATCTGATTGTATTACGAGAATGGCGTATAGGTTTCGTGTCAATAAGTACAAATAACTAAATAAACACGTTATCAAAAGTCAATACGGCCCACCTAATGATGATAGCCGTCACAAGTAAATACTCGTATCGAATGGTACCTATGCCTACCTTGATAAGGGTAGAACGATTAGATTATAAATTGAAACATGTTAATTATTATACCCGTCAGAAATGCATAATTGCTCTTTACATGATTTCAATTGTTATCTTAAGTTTGTATTTATCTTGCTTTCATCGTATAGTTACATAATTTAATACTTGTATTTTAATATCAACAACTTTATGTGTTTACTGTGAAGGAAACCATTGTTTGTAATTTTGGAACTTAGCGATGACATCATATTTAAAAAATAGTTCTTTTTGAAAATAATCTGTATTCTTTTTTTCTTTTGGATATCAGGTGCTTTGACAGAGATGCCTGCTGTTCGTATCTTTGCTCTCTATTCTGGTATGTCTGTACTGATTAACTTCATTCTTCAGATCACAGCCTTTGTCGCTCTCCTTTCACTCGATGTGCGAAGACAAGAGGTTAGTAATCAGCGTCATTTACAAAGGGGCAATTTCACCCACCGTTTACGCCCAGTGCCCCTCCCCCAATGAAACACGTACTTAATAAGTGGACCAACGCTACGCCACTATCTTCTTATTCAAAAAATATGAAGAAAAAAAAACTAAAATCTAGACTTTCTAATTGTATATGTATTTATTAGAAAAACTTAAAAACATCAAACATCGCGTCATACATGTTGCAACCTGAGTCTTCTTATTTTTGTTTTATCTTGACTCATGTTTCTACTCTCTTTATTTTGTATCGAGCGAAGCGCGATTCTAATGTATGCAGCTATATCTTATCGAATAATGGGAATGATGGTTTAAAAAAAGAGAGTGTTTTGTAATGTTTTTTGTCTATTCATTGTACATCTACACCCATCGAGTCGGTATGACAAAGTCATTTTATATAGGACTTCCAAAAAGATATGTTAACTATACTATCAGAATAAAATTGAATAAAACCCCAATTATTAGCAATATCTGCTGCAATGAAATAGCATTTAATTCAAGTTTATGTCTCATATTTTCAGAGCGGGCGTTTCGACATTGTTTGCTGTATACCACCTAAACACAAAGACCCCGTTCCTAAGAAGATGGGATTACTTCAGATAGTGATGAAGAAATACTTCGCTCCATTCGTCATGAAGAAATGGGTCCGCCCTGCTGTGGTAAGTCAAAACATTTCAAGTTTCAAGTTTCAAGTTTTATTTTAATTCAAATCCATAAAAAACATATAAGATACAGATTATATACAATATAGAAAACAAAGAACACGCACAAAATGGAAACATGTCTACAAATATACCGGAATTATACAAAGTTAATCAGCAATAGAAATGAAATGGGGAAACTGCAAATAAAACCACAAGGTTCTGTCGAGGCAGTCCCTGTTATTAAAAGATACATACAAGTTTCAACAATTCGCTATAAAAAATATAACAATAACAAAACAGTGTACAAAACATAGGAGACGTATTAACATGCAAATATTATTATAGATTTAAAAATACATGTAGCACAACAATTCGTTAATTTGTCGTTTGCCTGGGTCTTGACATGACAATGAGTACATCGTGTTTTTCATGAATGTAGCTGGTAAAGCTGCTAGATTTCTTAACACACTATCTTGAAGGTATGAACCTTAACAATTATTATGTACCTTTAAAATGGTTCTCAAAACTGTTGATAATGACAGTGTCCATTACGCCGTTAATGCCGTCCAATTGGCGTGTACATTAAAAGCAGTTAACCCATTGCTTGCTGGAACCTGGTGGTCCATGTGTTAAGTCTATGGGAATTAGATAATTCAGTAGTCAATGGTTTAACCCATTGCTTGCTGGAACCTGGTGGTCCATGTGTTAAGTCTATGGGAATGAGATAATTCAGTAGTCAATGGTTTAACCCATTGCTTGCTGGAACCTGGTGGTCCATGTGTTAAGTCTATGGGAATTAGATAATTCAGTAGTCAATGGTTTAACCCATTGCTTGCTGGAACCTGGTGGTCCATGTGTTAAGTCTATGGGAACCTGGTGGTCCATGTGTTAAGTCTATGGGAACCTGGTGGTCCATGTAAAGTCTATGGGAACCTGGTGGTCCATGTGTTAAGTCTATGGGAACCTGGTGGTCCATGTGTTAAGTCTATGGGAACCTGCATGGTGGTCCATGTGTTAAGTCTATGGGAACCTGGTGGTCCATGTGTTAAGTCTATGGGAACCTGGTGGTCCATGTGTTAAGTCTATGGGAACCTGGTGGTCCATGTGTAAGTCTATGGGAACCTGGTGGTCCATGTGTTAAGTCTATGGGAACCTGGTGGTCCATGTGTTAAGTCTATGGGAACCTGGTGGTCCATGTGTTAAGTCTATGGGAATTAGATAATTCAGTAGTCAACAGGTTAACTTGACTAGATCAAATTCTAACTGTCAGAGAAATTTTGTTTTTATTTCACACATTGCTTAATTTTTAAGTTTGTGCATTTAATCGTTTTATTACTGTCAGATGCACCTACCTGGATGTTAGAAGAATATATTTTTCCATCTTCTTCTCCACAGATCCTCATCTTCACTGGAATCACTTGTGCCTGTATCGCTCTTACCCTCAAACTCCCTGTTGGCTTAGATCAATTTATTACTATGCCCAAGGTAGGTTAATATTTCAGTAAATTATTTAGTGCGTAGCTGGACCCCTGCTATTTTTGACCCCTCATTCACATATTTTTTAAATTTAATAGCTCAGTATGGTTTTCTATTGATGATGCTCTCTTGTTTATATATTTTATGTATGTTGTTTTGTTTTTATTGAGACTAATTTATTTATAAAAAGACTGAACTGAACTTTAAAAATATAAATTTAATCAGTATAACATGTAAATGAGTATAATGTGGGAGACAATATTTAGTGAGTAGCTATGTAAACATCAGTTTTGAGAGCAATTCGATAATGAATCGAAAATTCCGACGATGGTGAAAGTAAAGTTCATAATGAATGAAGTGATGTTCCTTTTCTCGCAGGACTCGTACGTGCTTGACTACTTGATGACAATGGGAGAGTATATGAAAGTAGGACCACCAGTCTATTTCGTCGCCACCAGTGGATTCAATTACTCGAATATGACAGGTCAAAATAAGATTTGTGGAGGATCAGGATGTAACGCAGATTCTCTCACTCAACAGATCTACTATGCTAGTCTTATCAAAGAAAAGTAAGCAAACATAAAACTTAATGAATATACTATTTCAGTGCAAATTTTCATTCTTCTTCTTCTTCTTCTTCTTCTTCTTCTCCTTCTCCTTCTTCTTCTTGTATTTCTTCTTTTTCTTCTTCTTCTTCTACTTCTTCTTCTTGTATATCTTCTTTTTTTTCTTCTTCTTCTTCTTCTCCTTCTTCTTCTTGTATTTCTTCTTTTTCTTCTTCTTCTTCTCCTTCTTCTTCTTGTATTTCTTCTTTTTCTTCTTCTTCTTCTACTTCTTGTTCTTGTACTTCTTCTTTTTCTTCTTCTTCTTCTACTTCTTCTCCTTCTCCTTCTTCTTCTTGTATTTCTTCTTTTTCTTCTTCTTCTTCTACTTCTTGTTATTGTACTTCTTCTTCTACTTCTTGTTCTTAATCATCTTCTTCTTTCCCTTTTTGTGGGTGTTATTCTGACTGCAATGCTAGGGTAGATATCATTAAATTTATCTGGGAGAAACTAATATTTGCTTGATGACTGATTCTACTATAGGACTTACATTGCTCAGCCTACATCGTCATGGATGGACGATTATTTTGATTGGTTGAAGCCGCAGATCAGTGGATCATGTTGTCGAGTATCCATCCCAGACGAGGAGTTCTGTCCATCACAAGGTTCGTGTACATGCAAGCTAACTCAACTATCTAAATGATATGACCCAATGAGTTTTTAGTTTTTGGATTCCTGTATCCCAAAACTAAAAACTCATTGGGTCATATCATATCTACGTTTCTAAGCTCTTCACACGGATTTATCAACACCAGACAGCAGTTACACGAACGCAAAACTTGACCCTTTTGGTGCTTTTCACATTATGATCTAAAGTCCCTGTGCGCTTCTTTAAAGAGCTTTGGAAATGATCACCCCGAATTCAGCTCGAACAATCTCTATATGATCGCACAGTGAGTTTCAGGAAATGACCATACCCAGGTACTCACTGCACCTAGGTAGAGTTTGAGTGATATAGGATATATATTCATGCATTGTCTATGGATTACTACCGTGATGACTTAGGCCCCGTTCACAGTCAAGCTCGTAGACTAAGTGACCACATGAACTCATTATAAATAATATCGAAATATTTTGAAGAGATCGCCAATTGTATGATCGGGGCAAAGGGATATATGAATTCCATAATCTTGACCACTTTCAGAAGTCCCTTTCCCTCCTGGGTCCGAAGAGGTTAATTAACGCCTTGTCACAGTAAAGCTAGTAACATGGGGTTCTTACTTGGACCATTATAAACGTCGACATGATAGTATCTGCCAGACCGCGGCACCACTACCTGAAAGCAAGTTGGAGCCAAGTAATCGCTTATACGCAAGCATATCACTTCATCCGAGTATCCGAGTGTCCGATGTATTCATTCAAGCACTAAAATACTTTTGATTTTCCTCATAAGTTTCGATGTCTCTTGATACCATTGCAGATAGCCCGTACACTCTATGCAGACCATGTATCCCACAAGCGGAGAGAAATGATCGACGTGATCCACAAACATTCGAGGAATTTTTACCAGATTTCTTGACTGATGTACCAAACGCAGTTTGCAACAAGGGGTAAGAAAAATGTTGTTGTTGTAAATAAATGAGTATTTGATGTAATATTATTTATTCTTTATCGGCTTTATGACAATTGTCATTATAATCATGATAATTGTTACATATTCTTCTTAGATTTCTCCGTATTATTTTAGAAGTATCAGTAATAGAAAAGTAGTAGAGAAGTAGTAGTAGTCGTAGTAGTAATAGTAGTAGTAGTAGTAGTAGTAATAGTAGTAGTCGTAGTAGTAATAGTAGTAGTCGTAGTAGTAATAGTAGTAGTAGTAGTAGTAGTAGTAGAAGTTATAATAGTAGTAGTAGTAATAGTAGTAGTATAATTAGTAATAGGAGTAGTATAAGTAGTAATAGGCGGAGTATTAGTAGTAGAAGTAGTAGTATACAGTGCGTCCCAGAAAAAACGAAACCGAGAAGTATCGATGTTTTATCATAACTTAATCACAACCATAATTAATGAATGATACATATTTGGAAAGCTTAGAGTCTCCTCTTTCAGTTGATGCTACTCAGATGATGCATATTTCACGCATAAGTGATTAAAAGCATTTTGAAGGAAGGAAACCAAAAAGACATTTGGCGGGTGGTATCTGAATTTCGAAGAAAAATTTACATTTCTAGAAAGTTGAGTTTCTGCCCTTTCATATGACACCTCAATCAGGAAAAATGAGCGAGGAATAACAAAGTTCTGTTTGTTTAAAGTAGCCCTTACATTTTCATAATTTTAACAAACGAATTCGTTTTCACTGGGTGCTTGCCGTAGCAAAAAGCAGACTTGACAAAAGACTTAACTCCGTTTCGTTGACAATCAGCCATGCATGAAGACTCTCATTTACGGCTGATTGTCAACGAAACGGAGTTAAGTCTTTTGTTAATTACGTTTATTGATACGGCAGGCAGCCAGTGAAAACGAATTCGTTTCATAAAATTATGGAAATGCAAGCACTACTTTAAACAAACAGAACTTGGTCATTCCTTGCTCATTTTTCCTGATTGAGGTGTCATATGAAAGGGCAGAAACTCAACTTTCTAGAAATGTAAATTTTTCTTCGAAATTCAGATACCGCCCGCCAAATGTCTTTTTGGTTTCCTTCCTTCAAATTGCTTTGAATCACTCATGCATGAAATATGCATCATCTGAGTAGCATCACATGGAAGAGGAGACTCTAAGCTTTCCAAATATGTATCATTCATTAAAAATAGTTGTGATTAAGTTATGATAGAACATCGATACTTCTCGGTTTCGTTTTTTCTGGGACGCACTGTATAGTAGTGGTAGTAGTAATGTTGGTTGTGGTGGTGGTGGTGGTAGCATCATCAGCAATTGAATGCACTATCACAGCAATACTTATGATGGGGGTTATTAAAAAGATAATGATAGTGATAATGATCATATAATAAACTGAACATGGAGACATGGTCCGAAGGTTACATCATGCCTAAATTCTTCTATATATCAATATCCTTCATTTTAGTGGAAGCGCCGCCTACGGTAATGCTGTACAGTTTCTAGGCTCAAGTAAGACGGAGATTGAAGGTTAGTACACATTCGGACCGGCTCTTTTACACTTTATGCCAACATTATGCTTTAATTATAACCTAGATACTCGTGTTTATTATGTTTCCCTTTATATTCATTCATTCATTCTCCATTATAAAGAAAAGCAATAAATATTGTTAAACTATAGAGAAAGTCGGAGTGAAAACACACTGGTCTCAGACCCGTCTATAAACAGAAAATGCTCGGCAGACTTTAATAGCCAGTCCAGTTCGAAGCCAAAAGTGAAATTCGGGGACAATGCACAGATCGGTTGCCTGAACGCATTGGCCTATGATATATAAATATAAACTTTTGAAATGCCTCAAATTCTTATTCGGGCATATTTCATTTTCCACAGCATCTTACTTCATGACGTATCACACTCCGTTAGTGACGTCACCAGATTTTATCGGAGCGCTTGAAGAGGCGTACCTTCTAGCCGACAACATTGAGGAGTCTATGAGGGAAGACTACGAAGTGCCCGACGATTTCAAAGTATTCCCTTACAGGTAAGGGCAGTCACCGTCTTTGGTAGTAACCCAATCTTAAGAATGGTATTTAAAGCAATTCGTTTTTAGGTAATTACTCTTCAAGTCTTGACCCTTTGTACGGGGCATATTACCAGTGTACCATTCTCTTGCTAAATTTGTAAAATATACAATAAAACTGAAATATCAACTTGCCCAGTGCAATGGAATAAAGCTGTCCACTGCAGCTATATATCATGATATTTCTCTTGAGACTATTAGAACGTGTGCCTGATGACAATTTCATGAATAAACCTTCGATATGTTAACAACTTCGGAAGATAAATGTTTGGAATTGTTGATATTGAAGTCCAATGTTATGCATAGTACTTACTTGTAGTGATACATAGACATGATAGGAAAATGAATGGCGTCGGCCTCCTCCCCTTATGAGAGTTATGTCGAAGGAAAAATATTTCCATCAAAATGTCACCGAAATTTTATATCGCATGGATATTTTTATAATGGCATTATTTGTCCTCCATCTAGTATCTTCTACGTGTTCTATGAGCAGTACCTGACACTCGTTGAGGAGGCCATTGTCCAGCTGCTCATCGCCCTGGTGCCTATCTTCGTAGTCAGTCTTCTCATGTTAGGATTCAGCGTCTCAGCTCCGCTCATCATCATCGGCTGCATCTCCATGATCGTCATCGATACCATGGGTGTCATGTACCTGTGGAACATTGAGTTCAATGCCGTCTCCTTGGTCAATCTTATGATGGTAAGTAGTTGGAGATCGGTGTTGACCAACTCCGGTACGAATACGGATCACAAATAAAGATGTAGAATAGGCTGAAGGATCTGTACGACGACGACGGCGGTGATGATGACGATGATAATGGTGATGATAAAGATGATAATGAAGTGGTGATGATAGTGATAAACAACACTGATGTTTTTATATTATAGTATCTATATGCTGTCAACACAAACGAATATGTGGGTTATCACCAGGGGCGGCCGAGCGACTTCCAAAGTGGGGGGGGGGCACCAACAAAAAGGGCACTTTCTGGAAAAAAGGGCACCTACAGTGGGAAATCTCAAAGCGAAAATATACAATTTTTTTGACATTGGTATATACCCCTACATTGTGATTACATTATCAGGGATGATTTCAATATTTGTTTCTCTTCATACATCATACAATATATCGCTTAAGCATCATACTTTACAGTTGGATGTGATGTCTGAATATGCATTTACAAGCGAGCGAAGCGAGCGAGAAAATTTTTAAGACCTGTGAGGTTGCAGTGCGAAAAATTACATCTTATAAAGAGGAAAAAAAGCCAATCGTGATAGGGTTATAAGCACATTCTCATAACGGAAGACTGAAAAAACCTTTGATAAGTAACATAATTATATCATCTTTAAATGCGAGCGAGCGCAGCGAGCGAACTTTGGGGGAAATTGCTCTCAGTCGCTTTAAATAAGGGGCACGTTTAATGATTACATGAAAAGGGGACAATTATCGAAAGGGATAAGACACTTATTAGAAAAGAAAAGGAGCACGTGTCAAAGTTACAAAGGATAATTATAAGAGGTGAAAATTAGGCATTTTTTAACCTGAAAAGAGGCACTCACCAGTGAAGAAAAAGAGGCGTTTACGAAAATGGGAAATAGGCATTTGTTGACGGAAAAGGGGCACCCATCAGATTTTGATGGGGGCATTTATAAGAGGTGAAAAGGGGATAGGTCCCTTATTAGAAAGGAAAAGGGGCACGTATCATTATTAAAAGGGGAATTATCAGAGTTGAAAAGGGGCATTTATGAAAATGTAAAAGGGACACTTATAATAAAGGAAAATGTGCATTTGTTGAATGAAAAGGGGGCACCGTTCAGATTTTTAAAAGGGGCAGTTATGAGAAGGGGAAGGAGCTTTTTCTTTTTAATGGGGGCACTTATCATAAGGGTAAGGGGCACTTATTAGAAAGTGAAAGGGGTAGTTATGAGAAGGGAAAGGAGCTCTCTCTTTTTAATGGGGGCACTTATCATAAGAAAAAGGGGCACTTATTAGAAAATAAGAGGGGCACATGTTAAAATGAAAGGTGTGCTCATCCGAGTTTAAAAAAGGGGTAGTTATTAAAAGGAGAAGGGGCACTTCTTACAAAGGAAAAAAGGGGAAGTTTTCAAAGTAAAAGGAGCACCTCTCAGTTTTGAATAGGGCAATTATCAGAGGTGAAGGGGGCACTTATTAAAAGTGAAAAGGGGCACTTCTCGTACCTGAAAAGAGGCACCTACTAGAGATTAAAAAGGGCACTTATTCAAGATAATTTCAAGAATTATGAGAAGGGAAAATGGACACTTATTGCAAAGGAAAATGGGAACATGTCGAAGGAAAAGGGGCACGTATCAAAAAAAAAGGGCACTCGTCAGAGGTGAAAAGGGGGAAGGGGCACTTTTACTAAGTAATAGGGGCACTTGTCAAAGTAAAACGGGCACCTTCCCTATGTAAAAGGGGCACTTCTTACAAAATAAAAGGGGCACTTTTCATATGTAAAAAGGGGCACTTTAGGGGTATCTGAAAAAGTGGGGGGCACTGTGCCCACCCTGCCCCCCCCCCCGGGAGGGCCGCCTCTGAGGCACGTTCAAAGAAAACTTTGAGAAGAAAAACAACGTCAGATCTTTACAGCATCTGTTTATCTGTTGTTTAACGTAGAATAGTAGTTTACACGTTAAAAATTGCTTGAAATGAATATCGAGAAATTATTAAGTATGCTTATTTTACACGTTTGCCTTTTCTTTCTAGGCCGTGGGTATGTCAGTGGAATTCGTTTCTCACATCACCAGATCATTCTCTATCTGCGTGAAGGAAGGTCGTCTAGAGAGGGCCGAATATGCACTCGCTACCATGGGAAGTTCGGTAAGTGAACAAAAAGAAGGAGAAGGGAGGAGGAGAAAGAGAAGAAGAAGAAGAAGAAGTAGTAGTAGAAGAAGACGAATATTAAGGAGGCGGATGAAGAGGAAAAAAAGAAGAAGAGGAAAGATAACAATTATGATAATGATGATGATGGTGATGACGATGATGATGATTACAATTATAATAATAATTATTATAATAATACTAATAATAACAATACTACTACTACTACTACTATTAATAATAATAATAATAATAAAATTGCTAATAATGATATGATTACAAATATATTTGCCCAATTATAAATGCAGGTTCTTAGCGGAGTAGCAATGACAAACTTGCCAGGAATTATAGTGCTAGCCTTCGCCAAGTCCCAGCTCTTTGTTGTCTTCTATTTCCGAATGTTTTTGACGATCACGCTGGTTGGTACCGTTCACGGTCTCATCTTCCTACCCGTGGTCCTCAGCTATATTGGTAAGCATTCATCCACACCCTCAAAACCCTTCTCATCTATGTTGTTCTGTATGTATAAGGTGCTCCATTTTATTGTATTTATTTTATAAATTCTATCAATTTCAGACCTTCGTCTTTCAAGATATAATACACCTGTTAATCACGATCCCGTTCTATTTACTTCAGTTCTGGTCTTTAAGTTCGTAGCTCATCACGTACTTAATTTATCTTCCCAGTGGCTTCTATTGTTTTTGGCTCTTTTTTTCCTAACAAAGAGTGACATATTTGTTTGTAGAATATCCCTGTATTGAATATTGCTGCGGAAATTGGTCTTTCATCACTAAATTGAGGAGACATCGGTGCGAGTTATCTGTAAAGTTCTCACAAAATATTTAACCTTGGTTGAAAATGTATAACTTTCTGTAGATTGACTAGACTACAATGTTCGGTTATAAAGGGACAGATTAGAATCGGCTTATATTTCTGTCTTGCAGGACCTGATGTGAATCTAGCTTACGTGTTAGAGGATCAAGAAAGGAAGGATGCTGAGAAGTTAGGTCAAAGTGATAAATCACGTGAGGCTAACGGGAGCACATCCAAACACGCTTACGATAACTCCATCGAGTTGGAGGAAAGTGGGGAGAGGAAGAAGGAGATGGAAGATGATGACCCTCCAGGCTATGAAGTGGTGATCGGAGCATCGACGGTCGAAGTCGAAGTCCAGGCCGATTTCCCGATGAATGAAGATGATACCGATTTGAAGTTATGATTATCAGAGGCAATGCAAGATGAATCGTGAAAAAAATCCTAATTAAGACCCGACAGTTGAATGGTGTGAGCACATTGGGAATGTGTTATGTGTTATGAGTTGATGATGATGTTGGTGATGATAATAATTGTTTCAAAGGTGATAGTGAAAGAATTGAAACTGAACCTATGAAGCATCGTCTTTCAATATTCACTTTAGTTCTTTAGAATGGTTTATTTTCAAACACAAGTATGTATCGTTTTTATAATCAAACATGAATCATGTTGAATTATATTGAGTTAGAATTTGTTTTCTTGCTCAGCAAAGTATATTTGTCGTATTTTATCAATGCCAATATTACACAATGCTAAAATTCATGTATGATATTTTCTGATGCTCTTCGTGTCAGGATCATTCATGTACATCATACTGGGCTATAGAGTACAAGAGTGCTAACGTCATACTCACTCGTCCTCCAGGTAACTGGTTCTAATCAATAGAGCCTGCGCATGAGGTTCTCCGCGTAATCATTCGAGCAACGGGCGGGCGGGAGCAGGGCAAAGACAGTGTTTGGGGCTGGTATGATCACCACGCCATTATTTATCACAACATTGTTTGGAGCCAGCAAGGTGGACAATGTGGCCAGTATGACGTCATGATCGGTATACTATAATACTTCAGTCAGCTGCAAAACATAGTGAAAATAAATTAAATCCTTAATAAAAACCTTACTTCAACATACGATTGAACAGCAGGTGAAGATACATGAAAAGTTTTAAAAACTATTATTCAAAAAAGTATGATTGTCGGTTTGATTTCTTTGGAACTGTAATCAGAATTTAAGAACTGTCCACATAAAAGACATATTTTGTGATTTAAAAATAGCTTTGTTATAGAAATTAGTCTCATCTCACTGGTCATATTGAAATGTTTGTATACGGTGCAAACTTTAAAAAGGTATACAATGCGATGTGTAATCTATGTTTTATACATATTATGTGTTCTTATTCAACAAATACCTCAGTCACACCGCCCAACCGGCTGATACTTGGCTATAGGCCTGGGTAATATTGTATTCTGTTGTCAGTCTGATATCGGTGTGATTGGTGTGACTGAGGTACTGTGTTAGTAATGCTATATAACACACTTATATTGCGTCATCTGTATAGTAAAACTATTCCGAGGTGCATATGAAAGTAAGAAAGGAGAAATACATGATAGACTACAGGATAATTTAAAATGTGTTGAATTATATTCCAGTACAAGAATAAAAGGAGTCAGAAGTCTCTGAGGAATGGATATGAGCTGTTGATTGGCTATGGTGCAACACCTGAGAAAGAGTTTATGTGTTACTAGTTAACGTATTTTGTGTAAATAGAATTTTGAATTGCCATCGTGATTAATGATCCAGCCGATTGGAATTATTTTCATCTATTTTATAAAAAGTGATTCTTAAAATAGGTGTTTGAAAGCTATATCCTTGAGGTGAGGATGTCATTAAAATATCGATTGTGAGGCTTTAATAGACAATGTAAGTGTATTATTGTCAGTGGCGGATCTAGGAGGGGGCACAGGGGGCACGTGCCCCCCACCCGACCAAAAAGGAAAACAAATTAGTGCTCACTACCCCCAACCCCCCCTCCCTCCCCCCACTAAGCAAATTTCCGGCCGGCGCGATTTTCAAATTTGCGGGAGCAAAACAAAAAATTGCGCCCCCCCCCCCCCCTCTAAGAAATCCTTGATCCGCACCTGCTTGTAATTGAAAATGCGTGTATCGTCGTCAAAAAATATTATTTTTAACGTTACGTTTGTATTGCACAAGACTTATAGAGCCGGTTTGAGTACTATCATGGCAATCACACATTTAAATTGTTTCAAATTGTTTAAAGCCAAAGGCTTAAAATACTTTTAAGCGACTACATTAATTTATCATCTTCTAAATCAAGAGCCAAGTCAGAGTTCTTGCTCTTTAATAAACGGTGTGCACTTATTGCTATCTTACACACGGTGGTGATAAGATCGTTTGCATATATTATGTTTAAAAATGTGGGTCAAATTTTGTTGTTGGTATAGTGTGTCGTTTATTATGTGTGGAAAATATATTCATGTTTGTGTCAGGTTATATCTAACTTATTTAACCATAATATCATACGCTGGATCAAAATACAAAAACACAAATACATGTATCATCATATCTGCTGCATGTTATTGCTATCCAATTGTTATAAACAAATAATTGATATGTTAAAGACATAAACTTTAAGGTAGGAAATAAAAGAAGAAGCTCTAAACGAACAACTTAACATTATCTTCGTAGTGAGATGGCTTTCAAGCGAACAAAATAATAGCACCTCTTTTAAATCAAATTTTAAGAATTAAAAATGATTTAAGTATCATAATCTTATTTTCTGTTGGAAATTAAAAGAAAAGGTATATCATAAGTATTACACAGGAGGTATTTTTAGAAAAATAACTTTATATCTCAACGATTGAAATGATAGATAGACATGTAAATCATGCAAATGATATACGTAGTTAAAAGTGTTTGGAACTTTATCAAATGGGGTGTATATTTTGTATGGTTAATTGTGCTTATTTACATGAAAGAAGGTTACACAAATTAGTACATTTACTTTATTTGTTGAAGAAGACATGGAAGTTTAGCAGAAAGGGGAATAAGAAACGTAGAATTATGAGAGATGAGTTCACTTTCCATTCCGTGACTCGAAAGTAAGCACATGACCCCATGGATCGAGTACCCAGCTCAACCTATTTACCAGATTCGATTTCTTTCCCAAATTGTTTGTAGATAATAATGAGTAATGTTGAATGACGACTGGTTCCCCTAACAGCTAGAGGATTGCCATCTAACCATACCTGTGTTTATAATTCAAAATGATAAATGTGAACTTTCTTAACTGTATAAGAACAGATTTTTGTCTTTGCCGAATTGCTAATAATCAGGCACGTAGCCACGGGGGGGGGGGGGGGGGGGGGGGCCCGTGCCCCCCAATTTGTTTCCAAGTTTGGTTGAACTTTTTTAGACCCCTCCCCTGGACGTCGATCGATTACATGTATATGCCCCCCCCCCCCCCCAAACATCAAACTCTGGCCCCGGGCCTGCTAATAATAATGATAATCTCTTCATCAGAGAGGGTGACGTGACACCTTCGTCTCAAAACGAACTTTATTTGAGCAACTTAGGGGTTTTTCGAATCCAGTTAGCAGTAACTGATGAATTATTTCTGCTTTGCTAATTTTGAAGAAAAAAAATCTCAGCCCCTTTTTGGGGGACATTTTTGTTGGAAATATTTTGAATATTTCTTTTATTACAATATCTTTGAATTTGCCTTTCCTATACAATGATCTGTATGAACCAAGAAAATAGAAAACTATTAATCTGTTACACTGATCAAATGCGGATGATCATAGATTTTTAGTCTGTTAGTGTGCACGTAGTCTGAGCAACATCCACGTTTTTGTAGTAAATTTTCCGCTATTCAATGCATTTCTTCACTGTGAAACTGAATCAAGTAATTAATTTTGTCAACTATACTCATTTGTGAAGCTTGTGACATAATAAATGTGACATTTATTCTGTATTACACGGTGTGAACCAGATGTAATGATTAAATGTGCGTCTTTTCTTGCATATTGAAATTGACAATATCGGACTGTATAATACACTTGACACTTGAACACGAAAGACTTTCCAATAATCAGCCCTAGTCCCAGCTCCTGGCGATCACGATCCTAGCGTATTGCCTGAAAAAAGTATGCGCGGATTTCGTGATATGTCAATGTCATTTTGTTTGTGCTTTTCAAGAGGTGGTGCGCAAGGCTATTGGAATTTCTTAAGGTTGATTTCTCGAAAGTCTTTCGTGTTCAAGTGTCAAGTGCATTATACAGTCCGATATTGTCAATTTCAATATGCAAGAAATTTGCACAGCATGGGTTTTGTTTCTATATTTAATGATTGATATGATTATGGTCACGTGATACACCCGCTTCGATATGATCATTGTGTGAGAATTAGCATATTTTGTGCTTTAACTTGCAAAAAAGACAACAATAACAACAACAACAAAACTTCCTCCTAGGTTATTGTAAAGTATTTAACTACAAAAATCAATGCAAAAAGTACGAGTGAGAGTATGGGTGAGATAGACAAAAGAAACAAATGTGCAGATATCCCCGTGGAACAAATATTTCATCTTGGACATATATTTCCACCCCCCCTCTCCTGTATCATCCTTTAGCTCCCTCCTTTTTCTCCATCATCTATTCATTTCTCTCTTGCCCTCACTCCCTTCTCTCTCTCTCTCTCTCTTTCTATATATATTTTCCAGCCCCCCCCTCTCTCCCTCCTTTTTCTCGATCATCTATTCATTTCTCTCTTGCCCTCCCTCCCTTATCTCCCTTTACCCCCTTCTTTTTCACCCCTTCCCTAGCTCTGTCGTTTCTGCTATACCTCTCACCATGTTTCTCGTCTTCTCTATCTCTCTCTCTCTCTCTCTTACTCACTTACTCCTGTTCCCCCGTAATACAATTCTATCACTATGTTCACTCAGGTATTGCTGTGGATGCATTTATTAACTTTATTTCATACCACACCATTGTTTAGCACGACATTGTTTGGAACCAGCAACCATGACAACTTCGCCAGTATGACGTCACACTTAGGTACTCTTTTACAAGAACTGAAAGAATTACGAAGACGTAGGGGTTAACCTGTATGTCAAGACAAACTTCATGTTTACAGTACAGCAGCATATCCTAGTCACATTGACGAGGCCAATGCAAGACCGACAATGGACCGAACGATAAAATTAGTTGACGTGAATGGCCAAAATATTGTAGATTATGTCCGATACACTGTTTTGATATGTATTTCCGTAAGGCATTTTAAAACACGTTTTAAACTTCATTCAGACATTTTTGTGAGTTTGCTGTGTCAGACAGAGGGTGAAGAAAAGCGTTACGGCTACTGGAAGACTTCATTCCTGACATTTCTGACATGCATATTTGGTCTAAGATTATACAAGCGTACGAGTGTCCTGTCACTCATAATTTCATATAAAGAGAGTTTCACACATTTACATAAAAATATCACCTGAGACAATTTCAACACTATATCACCATACCTATATTATGTTATGATCCAATAATATACATGATATATTAAACACTCACGACACAAAATATTGCATATTGTCAAATAGTGCAGTGTAGTTATTCTTCCGCGCTTTCTACAGTCCTCTTTTCTCTACAATACAAGACAAACACCCTCCATCAAATCTGCCAATAAATCTATTAAGTTCCAAATATGAGTGTAAATGTTTCTTTCATCCTATGTTTATACCATCAATCAGTGTCAAGACAGGGGTGTGGAGAGAACGTTAATTCATAGGATTTCATTGCACGGGTTTACGAGAAGCAAATCATTGCACTCAATATTTAGTACCGGTGACTTCTTCATATGCAGGTGGTGGTGTCAAAGGGGGTATATAGTAACCCCCATCCATGGGGGGTGCGCTCGGTACTCCTAATCCTGCATGAGAAAGGGGGTGTTGATTAGGATCACCTATGGTCGGATGCGACTGTTCTGTGGATGCCTGAGGGTGAGGGTGATCCGTGGGCTGGTAAGGAGCGCCATAAGGTGGTGCCATGGATGATATTTGTGGAGGATAAGGTGCAGCTGGTTGCGGGGGATATTGATTGGTGGCAGCGGTGGGATTGTAACCTGGTTGAGAAGGTGCAGGATAAGCACCTGTTGGTGGAGAAACATGTCCAACGGGGTATGGATAGGGTTGTGTTGGGTGTGGTGCACAACTAGCAGGTACAGGTGGAGGCATACTCGTGGTTCCACAGTTTGACGCACCATGTTGAACAGGAGAATGTACGTAAACAGGTACATTTGAACTTTCGACTGGAGCCATCGGAATATGGTTTGATGGTGCTCCTTCAGATGTCTGTGGAGGTGGGTTTTGTGATACTGTTGCGTATTGCTGCTTCTGTCTGGCTTTTTCACGACGCAAGCACCAACAGCAGCAACAGAAGAAGCAACAAGTTCCCATAATTGTTAAAACCATTGCTACAACGCCGGTTATGATATCCGCAATACTTGGTGAGCTGCCATATCCACAGGGCACTGTAATGAAAAAAGGAAACGAAACCAATAATCAAAGTCAATGATTGAAAACTGGGTAGTTACGGATATCAACATTACAAACACATAATAGTGTGTAAGGAATACCCTTACCTTAAAAGCATTATTATCTTCAAATTCATTAGTCTACTATTCATATTAAGCAGAAGAATGAAAATACACAAGAAGATGAAAGTAAAGAAAGTTGGACCATAATGCTGATATAGCTATATAAAAAAACTCAAATAGATATTCAAACAAAAAATGGACAAGGAAAAAGAAATGTTATTGATACGAGGAATTATTTAGTACCGATCAGAATTCAAATCATGTTTCCATGGCTGTATGCAATGTAATACATTTGTTTTCATTACAAAATAACCAGTATTATAACTTTCTCGTGTTTATTAATTATAGCTCATTTATACGGCCAAATCAACTCCACACCGACTCCAAACGGACTGATTTCTGGCCATTCGTAACGAAAATGTTGGTCCAGTCAGTGTGTAGTCGGTCTGCCTGGTGTCGGTCTTGTATCGGGCTTGTTGGTGTGAGTGATGTATTGCAATGGTTCGAGTATAATCACCTGTTTCATTTGAACAACAGATGCCAACGTCTGGAAAAGTAGCACACTGAATATCATTATATAGTAATAGTTGGGAGCAGTGGGTGAAGCGATTTTCAGAGCCAGAGCAACTCGCAAAGTAATTTCGTTCCCTTGAGCTACTTCCGAAATAATTATCTGCAAGAACGACTGGGTTAGATGTATTAAGGTCAAGCTGGCGACAAGCTACGGTTGCTTCGTTGACACTGAATCCAAGGCCACAGAATGACGACCATGAACCAGTCATGTAGATTTCAAGACGCCCTCTTTGATTGTCCGATCCATTTACAAGTCGTACATCTCCAGACGCAATATACTCTGAAATGAAAAAGATAAAGAAGTACATCGAATTATAAGGGTACTGAGAAAGAAAGAAAAAAAATTATCGCCACTTGTACCCGAATCAATTAATGTGATTTATACCCTGCCCCCCCCCCCCAACCCCCCTAAAAAAAAAAAAAAAAAAAAAAAAAAAAAATGTTTATTGTTTATAATAAATATATTAAATAAATACAGGCCAAATATTTGAATTACTGAAAGTGAAACCCCATATCTAGAATTGCCAAAGGTTGGTCTATATATTTAAAAGTCAAAATGCTGGGGAGGGGGGGGGGGGGGGGGGGGTTTCTTCTCTTTTTCTAGCAATACAACACATTTATTGCTATGTCTATATTTCGGTCTGACTTACCTCCCTTGCATTCAACTCCGACATCTCGGTCGTGTAGGTATGCTTCAGTACTAACGTTAGTCGTGTAGATTGTACAGTCCTTCAAATGGATATCGCCAGGTTTACAGGTGATATCAGCAACCAATACCCTACCAGTACCTGCCCCATACACACTGACGTCTGTCACTGTGTGAGCCTCGGTGAAAGGCATACGCAACTGACGGCACACCACGGTCGGAAGGTTGGTCATCTTTCCACTTCTCAAAGTGTTCCACATGTTCTCATGATGTATTTCTAGGCGTCCTTCACTGGGCGTCTTACCATTCACCAGACGCATATCGCCATCGCCTGTCCATCAAAGAAAATAGTTAGGAATATTTTAATCTGAATAAATTAGCATTCATGATATTTAGTACAATATCAAGAAATTATAATGATTTGTTTGAATGAATATTGAATGTGCAAATAGTGTAATAATAGTGTACATCTTTCATTTAAATGCGTTAGAAATGTGTAAACTGTAAAGATATTTAGGATAATCTTTGACGCATGAGTTGAGCACCACTGATTTAGAAAAGACGTTTGTACGATGGCTACGTAGTTTCAGTCAAGACATATAAATATATTAATTATTTTGTTATAATTCTAAGTTTAGGCTATTCAATGTAAAACATTCACTTAAGCAGCAGCACAAGATTATGTATCTATGATTGATTCAATGTCATCTATAAAGACAAGTACAACTGTAACCCAACCTCGGCAACCTGCCAACAGCTTTCCGTTGAAATACAGAGGCGTATCCAGACATAGATGATTAGAGGGACGGACGGAATCCACAACAAATCAGTAACTCTGAGCAGCTCCGCATGCTGAAGGACAGTTGCAAGTCATAAACAAGATTGCAACTACTTTTTGTTTAAATCAACTTCATGGAAATTTCGATACCCTAATGAATGTTCCATACCGGTGTTTTGGCTCAGTCAGTAGAGCGTCCGCCTCACAACCGGGAGGGCGTGGGTTCGAACCTCGGCCGCGTCATACGAAAAGACGTTAAAAGACGGGAGTTGCTGCTACCTTGTTTGTCGGTTTAACTTAATAAAATTTGGAGTGGACTTTAAAAGATTATTATTATTTATTATTATTATTATTATAAATATCATGTTGGATTACATAATACCTCATTATCATGTTCGCACATTTCGATAGGTGACGTATGGCGCCAATTGAAATTGCCTTTGGTTGATTTTTTCGAATGTAGTTGCGATCGCATTTATATTATTGTTTCCAGGGTGGGTACTCAAAATAATGTGTTCCTTAGCCTTTAGCATTCTGGGTACGCCTTTACACATGCTTGTCTCATAAATAATATACCTGAACATTTCTCTCACCTGGTTTACAGATGACTCCGATGTCATTGTCAATCTTTGCCTCTTCTAATCGTTGTTGATTCCAGTTGAATCCTTTGCAGTCAATAAGCCTATCCTCGTTGCCGTCACATTGCGCATTAGACACGATGACCATTCGGGGATTCCCCTCTCTCCCGAAGGCATTGATCACAGCTTCTGATCTCATACCAGCTAAGCCTAGCTGTCGACATACTACCATGGAGAGTTTACTGTTCAAAGCTTGTTTAGATATCGCCAGCCACTTCGTATCGTAGTACATCTCCACCCGTCCTTCGGAACTCGTCGTACCGTTGGCGAGACGTAAGTCACCATCACCTGGTTAAGGAGATATTAATTGAATAGGTATGAATCTAATGGTGAATGGATAGGGGTTGGCGAAATATACCAATACTTTAACTCATGACAAATAAAGTATATTACTGGAGCGTCCAGATTGGCATATGATCGTGTCAGACATGAGCTCTATACAAGAATCCAATATTATGATTTTGAAACTATTTTGTTACCATGGTTACCGGGAGGATAGACAAGCATTGGTTATACTGGGTCGTTACTGGAAATCGAATTTCAGATGTGAAGCTAAAGAAAACTCTGTAGGCAAACTTATTTCAATCTTACTTTTATACTCCATACCCCTCGGCAAGTTAACAATACTGAAAAGAAACCTTGATTTTTATTTGTCCCCAGCAATAAGATGATATGATCAGAAGATCCCCCTCCAGATCGAGGAGCAGGTGGATTTAACCTGGGCAGCCCCACGTGACATGGACACACTGCAGCTAGAAGTATGCTTATTGATATTATATATATATATATATACAGTCAAACCTGCTTTAGTGACCACCTGTCTACAAGGACCACCTGTCTACAATAAGCACATTTTTTGTTTCCCTTGAAAATGGTTTCCCATTGTAAAGGAACCTGTCTACAAAGACCACCTGTCTACAACAAGCACATTTTTATTTGTTTCCCTTGGGCGGTCGCTGTAGACAGGTTTGACTGTATTATAACTTCTATATCTTAAACTGGGTGGGGTCTACTCTGTGCCCACCCTATGTTAGATATGCCACTATTCTCGTGACATCTATGGTATAAAAGAAAGAAAAAAAACCTCATGATAAAGTCAGGGTAAAACAAGATTAAACAACCACGAGCTTACTCACTTTGTGCTAAACTCTTTTCCACCATTAGACTGACGATGCATATGATGAGAACGAGGGCTGAAGATGATGAAGGAGGCATTATAATGTGTAGTTACACGATACGGAATGGAGGTGTTTGGTCAGAGCCTTGACAACCGATGGAGCAGATTACAGGGACCCGTTTCACAAAGCCCTTTTTGAATGAAAAATGACAAATATCAGTGACAAATCTGCTGATAACCAATCAGAAGCAAGGATGTCAGTAGCTTATAACAACAACTGTCATTTGTCACCGATGACAAGTTTTGTGAAACACCCCCACCAGGAGTAGAAAAACTGAAGAAAAATTCAAATTTCCTTGACTGTGATTAAAAATAAGCCGCCTTGCAAGCGGGAACCTAAAGGTATAAAGGCAGAATAAAATATTCGGATATACAACTCATACAAGTGTACTGAATACATGTACAGTGTATTGGGTTCACTACATTCATCAGAAACCTTGACTTCAGAATTTGCATGGGATTAAATGAGTACAGTATTTTCTATATTCGTTTAAATTTGGTTTTATTACAATATCACAATCAATACCTTGGAATTTTCATGCTATTAAGGAACGAATTGTTCTGCTCATACACCTAAATTACATGATTAAAGAGGAAGTCCACCCTTACATTTGATTTGATTTGATTTTTATTTATTCATAATTTTGTATAAATGTATGATCTTATAAATTTAGATGATAATGATATGATAATGACACGGTATATACAGAAAAGATGTCGTCTTAAGCAAAAGCTTGAGGTGACTTCCTCTAAGGTTGGCTTGTATATATAGAAGCAGAAAAACGAGCAAAACAAATTGGTGAAAATAGATCAATATCCGGTTAAATTAGTTGTGAATTTTTGAAGTTGTCCTCAGTGAACAAATTTACAACACTGTATTGACCGAGGTCCTCTCCAATTTGCTCTATACAGAAAATTTCACCAACTTCAATTTTGTTCATTATTGACATTTGTTTAACAATACAATTTCATTTCGGGTGCATGTATGATTGAAAATTTGCAAGTTTGCGTTTGATTGATCATAACTTCAAAAATGTTTAACTCCCTTAATTTTAATCGGATTATATTCAAACTTTCACTGACTCGTTCTTCTCAATTTTCTGTTTCTTTTAATATCAACTTAATATCAGGGTCGACTTCCCCTTTAAACTTTTTAAATATGATTTGCCATGTTAAGTTGCTCGAAAAAACAAGAGTTAATAACGTTGGAGTAAGTGTCCTAATATGTACTTGTACATACTTATATGTAATATGTACTTACCTACACACGATGTATACGTATAGACTGTACTCATTTCATATGGAGCGACCAAATCAAATTGTTTGGTTCCATCCAGAAACAGTCAGCTTAGCCCCGAATATATCTTATCTTAACCCCCTTCCCTCTATCGTTTCCTTTCTTTCCTTCGTTTCCTGGCATCTGCATGAACAACTGAATCATTGTAAATTGTTATGTTTTTTTGTGTTTTTCGTAACTAAAGAATGAAAGGTGGACTGGTTGAATTAAGGGCATTAATGATACTATTTAGCCTTAAAATATCACATTGTCAACAAGAAATATAAATCTGGACGAGTTAATTTTTGACATACTTAAAAAATTCGGAAGTTGGTAAGAGTATGGATAATTTGGTTGTTAACTTGTATCCAGAGACATCCCTGATAGCTGATATATCATGTCTCATCCAACCTCCCGATCACTGTTTTATTATAAGTTTCTCCAGGCTATGCAATGTGCATCGTGATCACATATTGCCATTGACAAGCGATCGCTCTGTGCCGTATACATTTTGTTTCTCAATAACCCAAAACACGACGCGTACATAATTATAAACATGTATACTCAGAGTCATATACTTACGTTGTATATCTCCCACAGTTGAGGAGCATGTCCCATATACAGCTCTCGCACAACATCTGGCAATCAACATATGACACTAATTATGTTATACTTCACCGGCGACTGTCGACATGCAATCTACTTCCACATTCATGACATATACGAGATCCCACCATTCAAACAGTGTACAACTACAATAACAGACCCTAATCATGCTCTATCTACACAGCTTGGTTATGACTATGACTAGTACTATGACTGAGTTTATATCTTGACCGAGTGCCTCTAGGGCCTCTAGCTCTGCGTTCAGTCTTGATTTTTCACCATCCCACTCTTCTCTCTCTCTCTCTCTCTCCCCTCCCTCCCTCTATTCCCCTCCCCCTCTCCCCCTTCCCCTCGCTCTCTTTCAATCTACCCGTATTTCGCATGACGTATAATAGTAAGGGTCATCCATTTTGAGAACCTTGTCCTGTATGAGCTGAATCCGTTCAGTCTATCTTGTATATAGGTCATCGTGATTCACTCTATTCCAACTGTACTGCACGCACGGATCTCTACTACTAACAATAACATGTTCTTTGTTTTCAGGTCAATAGCATTACCCATTGGAGCGTGACATTTAATCTTTGTGGAATATTGTTACCCTCTAGGCCTCTGAGCTGCTGCTGCAAGCGTAATGCATGTAATAATACTAGCATATACTTCGATGTATCATGATCATGTACAGTAACATTATGTATTCATTACGCTATTGATCGTCTACCAACTAGTACATGTATGGTGAGCTACAATTTGTAAGAGGAGAGAGTGAGAGGAAGTATATAATACTACACGGAGCTGTATACTGTCTACCAATATATCACAACGTACTACATACAGGCAGAGATCGAGGTCTCGCCTCCCTGCATACAGCTATACAGGTAAGTCTATAGAGATGCATGAACATTATTTGTATGCCGTGTATACATGTACAGTGTATATTCTTGCATGCCCGGGTTATTTTCATGATGTTGATCTGAGCATGGACCTAGGTCCATGATCTGAGGGTAGACCTGCATATTATAATGTTTAGTCGTGACGCCTATATAGTATAGGATATAAATGTATATATATATATTGAACAAAATCTTGAAGTTTAAATAAAAATGAAGTTGATTTCTATTCTACAAATATACCTACTATTATTGTCTTGACACGATAATAATCTATTTTGACTTTATAATAAGATTGAAAATTCTTCTTCATTATATTCTCTCAAGATGGCTGCCAATTGGCAATATGGATACATGATGGACTGGGAATGATTTCATGTCAATAAGCTGAATTCGAGAGTGTTACCTTTCCGAAGTCAGTACAACATGCACACAAAATAGAAATACTGTACAAATGGAAATTGATGAATGAGTTAGGTACTATAGGTACTCCAAAAGTTATGTCACATTTTCTTATAAATAATGTGGATTTTGACCATCTAAGAACTGATTGGATATTCTAAGAGATGTGAAAAGTTATTCAATGCTCCCTCCTCCTCCCCCCCCTCTCTCTGTATATACAAACATGCTTTGCATATTACGTTCATTGTGCATAATTATGGATCATGTAATAATAATAATAATTATCCTTGCTTATATAACGCCTAACACTTACTTTATCAGAAGTCTCTAAGCTCTCTACAATAATGCAGCATAATACTGCAATATATCTATGTTGGATCATGTTTGGGTCATCCTGTATATACACCTGTAACACGATCGAGTGTCTTACAGGGATGTGTTGACAAAATCGATTTACATGTGAAATGTTAATTTCAAAGAAATCAAGAAGAAAACAAAACTACATTCGTGAAATATTACCTGTTAATGTGAGCCATCATTTGGGTCGATTTATTTGCAATATTACGCTGATAATGATCCATAATATTATTATGTTATGCAGCAACTCGGTCCTCCTAGCCTTCATAATACGTACGTTCTGAAGTTTAATCATGCCGTTTGTGAGTCTTCGCTTCGTGCTCATCTTATCCACCATCAGTATACTACAAAAGGCATCTGCACTGAGTAAGACATTGATTTAATTTGTTTCTAAACGTGTTGTATGAAGGACCATTAATTGGTTTCAATTGTCCAGCTGAGCATGATTAGCAATATAATAACAATAATGATACAGTACAATAATAATAAACAAGATTTGGAAGGCACAAAATTCACTTGAAATCAAATGCTCATGCAAGGCGCACTAGTAAAAAAAAGAAGAAGATTGAAATCATATAATTATAATACCAACAACTCGGTTATTATCAATAATGCATAATACGTTTTGCCATGGTTTATTATATTTCCAACCTCGTGTCTTGTGTTTGTGTTCGTTCGAAGGGATAGATTCATTATTATTTTAACACACGACAGCCAATTTTTTTAAACCAAGATTAAGGTTAGGCTGAAGTTCAAGATCAGGTGTAAACATGACCTTTGACCCAGGGTTGCGTTTAACTAAATTAGTAGACCCATGCATATATAGTTACATCGTCTATAGGAATCAATTGGGGATATATTTTTCCCACTTTTAAACACTTGTCTTCTTAACCCAGCCAATGGAGATTTACGGCTAGCCAACGGCAACACCACCAAAGGGTGGGTAGAGATCTACTATGACTCTCGATGGAACACAATAGCTGACCAGTGGGACTACTTTGATATCTCCCAGGTGGTATGTCGACAGCTTGGTTTACCCTTCACGCAAGCTATAGAAGTCAAGGATGTTTCTACGGTCCGACCTCTTGATAACATTGGGGTCTTGGTTACGACTCCATTCTGTGACGGTGGCGAGGCACGGCTTACAGACTGCCGGCAATTCGAGTGGAGTTTCCCAACATCTTACCCGCATGACAAAGATACTGGTGTCCATTGCAGAGGAGGTAAGAATCATTAGAATACAAATAATACACAGCAGTGCATGAGGGCATTAGTAAGTACTAATGCCTGAACAAAATGATTTGTATTGTTTGTTTTTATAAGATTATGTTTTATTTGTTTTATAAAATGATGTTTAACATGATTTTACCTATGCCCGGTCATTATCCAAATTACGGGTTAGGCAAAATAAATGCATGGTCACGTAAAAGCTCTCAACCAATCATTTGATTAGGATCCACGTCATGATCTTATAAAGATCAATATATTAAACAGCATTGCGTGAATAGTAAAGATTATAACAACAAAATTATCTACACCAACAACACCCTAACAAAAACAACAACAATAACAACAGCAACGCAACCACAACACCACCACCACCACCACCACCACCACCACCACTACCACCACCACCATTACCAGCATTACCACAACTACAACCACACTACGACAACAAGAACACCACCACCATAACACCACGAACAACATAATTAATAATTATGATAATAATGATGATGATGACTCTGATATGTCTCGTTTTTCAAGGGTAATCTCTTCCAGGCGCGGATCCACGGGGGGGGGGGCCGACGGGCCCGGCCCCCCCCCCCCCCCCCCGAAAAAAAGGAAAGGAAAGGAAAGAAAAGGAAAGGAAAGGAAAGGAAAGAAAAAGGGAAGAAAGAAGGGCTAAAACACGAGTTAGGAGTGGACCCAGGGCCCTCACCTATCCGTATATAGGCCAAGCTCCCGCGGTTCAGCTGGACATGCGCCGAGCTTTGGGTTGTTTTCAGGTCAAACTAGCCCTAATTCGTGTTTTAGGCCTATATATTATGATAGAAACAAAATGCCGATGATCTCTCTACACTAGCGTACAAGTTAAAACGTTCAAAAGTATTTCAGGACTCGGTTAACTTCAGGTCCATCTGTCAAATCATCATGCTGTTACACAGTGTACAGGGTCCGCGGTATGGCGGGGCTGGAGCCCCCCCCTCTTATTTGAAAAAGTATTTTAAAGAGAAATAGAAAGAAACCAACCAAGGGCAATGCCCTGCAAAATGCATAAAAGCGCGACTTTTACGCGAAAAGTAAGAACACGGAGGCATCGTGAAGCATGTCGGCAAAGCTTCCAAATTCGGCAGTTCGCGGATTCATAAAATAAGTTCCGTAAAAGTGGTCGTAAAAGCCTGATTTATTCAGAAAATTACCCATTTTTATCGCCAGAATCTGGGTAAAAACACTGCATTCAGTTGAACAGGTGCACAGAAGACGACCTGTCGGTCTAAATTTTTCTCTTTCAATCTGCCCATAATATTTATTATATGTAAATGATACCGAATAAAATTAGTCTCATGCACATCGTTTATTAGTGTCACAGATGGGTTGTTACTGTTACACTATATGGACAGATTGGATAGATGCGTAAATCATTAAAAAATAAAATCAGTATACGATGCGAAAAGGATTCTTCTCCAGCTTCCGGAAACCAACCTGGGATTTGTGTTGTGTCCTGCAGGACGCCCCATTTTCACCTCTGGTAATTCCCCTTTTTACTTTGACATGTGCTCTTTTTCATTTCAAATAAGTGTCATTTCCCCTTTGGATATGTGCCCCCTTTTCGTTTCCCCATAAAAAGTGCTCCTAATTTAAAGGGATTAAGAGGAACTTTTCTTTAATTTCACCCAAGTGTGGCTCGCTACGCTCGCTCGTATTTAAAGTTGATATAATTATGGTTCATATTAAAGATCTTTTCAGTCTTTCATGATTAGATTGTGCTTAAAGGGACTGGGTAACATTGTTCAGATGAGAGATAGTGGTTCTAAGGTAGTGACTTCAATGCTAGATGTACAATTAAAGATAATCTGAAAATTTGAGTGAAAACGGACTATTATTCATGGTACAAATTGGGAAAAACTGATCTGATCGATTCCATGAATACCAGTGTCCTAAAGACTTTTTGTCACAACGGGGTACTATGCGGACTGCACACATAGTCCCACTTCTTGTGTTTACAGTCTTTTCCTCCTATCATAAATTTATGCTGGAAAAAGTCACAGATTTTAAATGATATCCTGGCAAAAAGTATACACCAAATCGCACAAATTGAGTTTACAAATTCGATTTTTTTTTTCTTCAGCTTTTCAGGGGGACACATCCCCCCTCAGACTCCCCCTGTCCGCGCAAGCGCGAAAAGCGGCGCTGACGCGCCGCTCAATATTTTCTCACAAATTGGGCCCCCCCCCCCTCGACGCCGGCTGGATCCGCCCCTGATCTCTTCAGCATTCATTTATGAGGGTCCTGCGATCAAATTAAATGATAACCTGATCCTCTGTTACATCTTACTGAAGCCAGGGGCGTCGCTAGACCTTTTTCAGTGGGGGGGGGGTGTAGAGGTCAATGATTACCGACAAAACTAGCCACCAATTACCGACAAAATTAAATGTCCAATATCTACAAATTCAACCCTATAAACCTGGGGCCGAAGGCTAAATTAAAATGGTCATTTTCCTCGACGACATAAATATACGAATTATTTCTTCAATTTAGTCAGCATCATAGCTATATATTTTAATGCAGGCGCGGAGCTAGGATCTTATTTTAGGGAGGGGCGGTAGTGAGCAAGAGAATCGCTTAAAAGCGCACTCATTAGGGGGGTGTGGGTGATGGGCCTCCCGTGCGAAGCGCGAAAGCTTTGACGTTTCATTAAATTATTATAAAAAAGGAGACGATTGCTGTACCGTTCTCGACTGTTTATCCTTTTCTGAATTCAGTTCCCCCCCCCTCCCGCGCAAAGGGCGGAAGCTTTGACGTTTCAATAAATTATAAGAAAAATCAGACGATTCGGTGTACTGTTCTCGACTCTTAATCCTTATCTGAATGAAGTTTCCCCCTCCCTCGCGAAGCGCGAAAGCTTTGACGTTTCCTCATATCATTAGAGAAAGAACACGATTCGTTGTACCGTTTTCGACTCTAAATAAGCCCTATTAATTTTGTCTGAATTCAGTTTCCCCCTCTCGCGCGAAGCGCGGAAGCTTTGACGTTTCCTTAAATTATTAGAGAAAGAACACGATTCGTTGTACCGTATTCGACTCTAAATAAGCCCTATTAATTTTGTCTGAATTCAGTTTCCCCCTCTAGCGCGAAGCGCGGAAGCTTAAACGTTTCCTTAAATTATTAGAGAAAGAAGACGATTCGTTGTACCGTTTTCGACTCTAAATAAGCCCTATAAATTTTGTCTGAATTCAGTTTCCCCCTCTCGCGCGAAGCGCGGAAGCTTTGACGTTTCCTTAAATTATTAGAGAAAGAACACGATTCGTTGTACCGTTTCCAACTCTAAATAAGCCCTATAAATTTTGTCTGAATTCAGTTTCCCCCTCTCGCGCGAAACGCGGAAGCTTTGACGTTTCCTTAAATGATTAGAGAAAGAACACGATTCGTGGTAACGTTTTCAACTCTAAATAAGCCCTATTAATTTTGTCTGAATTCAGTTTCCCCCTCTCGCGCGAAGCGCGGAAGCTTTGACGTTTCCTTAAATTATTAGAGAAAGAAGACGATTCGTTGTACCGTTTCCAACTCTAAATAAGCCCTATAAATTTTGTCTGAATTCAGTTTCCCCCTCTCGCGCGAAACGCGGAAGCTTTGACGTTTCCTTAAATTATTAGAGAAAGAACACGATTCGTTGTAACGTTTTCAACTCTAAATAAGCCCTATTAATTTTGTCTGAATTCAGTTTCCCCCTCTCGCGCGAAGCGCGGAAGCTTTGACGTTTCCTTAAATTATTAGAGAAAGAAGACGATTCGTTGTACCGTTCTCGACTCGTCTAGATGGAGTTTCCCCCTTCCGCGCAAAGCGCGGAATTTTTGGCGTTTCGTCACAATAGAGAAAGGAAGACGATTCCTCGTACCTTTTTTCGAATCTTATTTAGCCCTATTCATCTGACTTCAGCTTCCCCCTCTCGCGCGAAGCGCGAAAGCTTTGACGTTTCTTTAAGAGAAAGAACACGATTCGTTGTACCGTTTTCTACTCTAAATAAGCCCTATAAATTTTGTCTGAATTCAGTTTCCCCCTCTCGCGCGAAGCGCAGAACCTTTGACGTTTCCTTAAATTATTAGAGAAAGAACACGATTCGTTGTACCGTTTCCAACTCTAAATAAGCCCTATAAATTTTGTCTGAATTCAGTTTCCCCCTCTCGCGCGAAGCGCGGAAGCTTTGACGTTTCCTTAAATTATTAGAGAAAGAACACGATTCGTTGTAACGTTTTCAACTCTAAATAAGCCCTATTAATTTTGTCTGAATTCAGTTTCCCCCTCTCGCGCGAAGCGCGGAAGCTTTGACGTTTCCTTAAATTATTAGAGAAAGAAGACGATTCGTTGTACCGTTCTCGACTCGTCTAAATGGAGTTTTCCCCTTCCGCGCAAAGCGCGGAATTTTTGGCGTTTCATCACAATAGAGAAAGGAAGACGATTCCTCGTACCTTTTTTCGAATCTTATTTAGCCCTATTCATCTGACTTCAGCTTCCCCCTCTCGCGCGAAGCGCGAAAGCTTTGACGTTTCTTTAAGAGAAAGAACACGATTCGTTGTACCGTTTTCTACTCTAAATAAGCCCTATAAATTTTGTCTGAATTCAGATTCCCCCTCTCGCGCGAAGCGCAGAACCTTTGACGTTTCCTTAAATTATTAGAGAAAGAACACGATTCGTTTTACCGTTTCCAACTCTAAATAAGCCCTATAAATTTTGTCTGAATTCAGTTTCCCCCTCTCGCGCGAAGCGCGGAAGCTTTGACGTTTCCTTAAATTATTAGAGAAAGAACACGATTCGTTGTAACGTTTTCAACTCTAAATAAGCCCTATTAATTTTGTCTGAATTCAGTTTCCCCCTCTCGCGCGAAGCGCGGAAGCTTTGACGTTTCCTTAAATTATTAGAGAAAGAAGACGATTCGTTGTACCGTTCTCGACTCGTCTAAATGGAGTTTTCCCCTTCCGCGCAAAGCGCGGAATTTTTGGCGTTTCATCACAATAGAGAAAGGAAGACGATTCCTCGTACCTTTTTTCGTATCTTATTTAGCCCTATTCATCTGAATTCAGCTTCCCCCTCTCGCGCGAAGCGCGAAAGCTTTGACGTTTCCTCAATTTATTAGAGAACGAACACGATTCGTTGTACCGTTTTCTACTCAAAATAAGCGATATAAATTTGTGTCTAAATTCAGTTTCCCCCTCTCGCGCAAAGCGGGGCAGCTTTGACGTTTCCTTAAATTATTAGAGAAAGAACACGATTCGTTGTACCGTTCTCGACTCGTCTAAATGAAGTTTTTTGGCGTTTCATCACAATATAGAGAAAGGAAGACGATTCCTCGTACCGTTTTCGAATCTTATTAAGCCCTATTCATCTGAAATCAGTTTCCCACTCTCGCGCGGAGCGCGAAAGCTTTGACGTTTCCTCAAATTATTAGAGAAAGAACACGCTTCGTTGCACCGTTTTCGACTTTCAATAAGCCCTATTTGTCTGAATTCATTTTTCCACTCTCGCGCGAAGCGCGGAAGCTTTGACGTTTCCTTAAATTATTAGAGAAAGGAAGACGATTCGTCGTACCGTTGTTGACTCTTAAACCTTGTTTGAATTTAGTTTCCCCGAAAATTTTAAACCTCTGATAGTTCGTAGGGAAAAAAACTTGTCGGCCGACCGACAATATACATCTCACCGACTTCAAACTTCTGCATTGATATAGTACACGAGGATCGAGCAAGAATACCGACACAGCAACATATTTACCCGTGTCTTTTTTTGCTCCCTCGACGAGACGACTCCACCCAACAACCCCCTTCTCTCTTTCACTCCCTCTCCTCCTCCCTCAGACTCTTACCTCCCCTCTCTCTCTCCTCTCTTTCATCCCCCGTTTTTTTTGTTTCCCTTTCACTCTTTTTTCCTGTTTTTTCCTTTTCTTTCTTTTCCTTTTTTTCCTCTCCTCCCTTTTTTTCTTTTTTTCTATTTCTTTCTTCTCTTTTCTTTCCTTTCTTTTCCTTTCTTTCCTTTCCTTTCCTTTCCTTTCTTTCTTTTCTTTTCCTTTTGTTTTCTTTTCCTTTTCTTTTTTTCTTTTCTTTCCCTTTCCCTCTCTTTTTTCCCTCTCCTTTTTTCCCTCTCGTTTTTTTCCTCTCTTTTTTTCCCTCTCTTTTTTTCCCTCTCTTTTTTTCCCGCTCTTTTTTCCCTCCCCCTTTTCTCTTTTTCCCGACAGCAGCGCAATTTTACCGACAATATCCTGACAGGTGGGGGGGGTGTCGCACCCCCCACACCCCCCCTTTGGCGACGCCCCTGACTGAAGCTCTACCTGTTCATTTATTTTCAGAAAGAGGACAAAATTACAAAATGTAGAAATTCACCCTTTGTGCCCCTATGGAAGTATCGTTAATTTATACAATTAACTAGTCGTAATTGGAATATTAAACATTGTACCTCTCTCTTCTACTCAGAATATATTCAAACTGGTGATCTTAGATTGGTAAATGGCTTAAACCAACTAAGTGGGCGCCTGGAAATCTACCAGGGAAGCAACTGGCAATCAATCTGCAGCGTTGGCTTCGGCGTGACTGAAGCAACCGTAGCATGTCGTCAGCTTGGTCTTCTCAATTCATCTGATGTATTGGTCCACCCTGATGCTTACTTTGGTCAGGGGAATGTATACCTAGGCGGTGGACCTTATATTGCCCACTGCAATGGTGATGAGGAGCGGATTGAGTCGTGTCCTTCTTTCTATCCGTCTTTCGATTCTCACAACAATGATGAGCTCTTTTGTGGCCACACACAGGACGTAGGGATCTGTTGTCCATCCGAAACAGGTAATTATTATATATTCACAAATCACAATTTTTAATTTTGTGATTAGATGTATACTGTTTCAAATGTCTGGACAAAAATAACGGTATTGAGAGTTGTGGAAAAGAAATGTAATTGCATTATTCACTTGGAAATTAAATTCTAGGGCTTTATGTACCAGAAGAGGCTCCATGATTAGGCGTTCAGTTTTATCTTCAAATCAACTCAATATTTATGTTTATTAGTGATGATTAAAACAACAACACTAATTACAACTGAGCACGACTTTCCTCGCTCATTACATAGAAATACTGCACAGTCATTGCCTTGGCTTTATATGCCAGAATATTATTCATGTCTTTGTATATGCTGTAGGGCTCCCTTGGTAAGCAGACCATCAACATTTATATTGTTGGGTTGATTGGAATTATCCTATGCAGTATGCATAGAAAATCGAATGAAGAAATTAGTGAATGAATTGATCAATGAATAGATGAACTTATAACTAAATAAATTTAATGATATTCCATGAAATCAATACTGAAGTAAATAGGAGTATAGGTACTATGTCCCATTTGCAGGCCCAAAAAATGAAAAAGTTAAATTCCAACTGCATTTGAAAGATAATACTAATTTAGAACTTCCCTAAAAAAGGTGGGGCTTGAAAATGTCTTCAAGTGGGAAAATAACGACTATTAGTTGTCAAATCGACTTTAGGGCTATAGAGCCCAAAAGTAATAGTCTTGATTTTCAGACAATAGTACCGAATGGTCATATGTTTTATGCTGCGCAAAGATTCAATCAGTTTAATCTTGGCCATCACAAGAAGTGGGTTATTGATGTAGACAAATGCTCATGTACCCTTTACAACTCTTTTCATGTATGTTATTACCAAAGAAGAAAAAAAGCCAGTCAGTCCCTCAATAGTGTCTGACAGTGAAGTCTAGCAAGTAAACGGGTTTCCTTGCATAATTTGAATATGAGGACACTGCTAACGTTTAAATTTCACAGATAGGACATACATGACATATTCATAATTCCTGCAAAGTTCTACAGAATTTGAGGTTGGCTGCAAAAGGGACATAGTACCTTTAACATATTGAAAATGTATACTATATTATTATTTCTTTTTTCTATTAACATTATTAACATTTGCAAACATATCTTTACCTGTGTAATATAAACTATAAGCAATACTAGTAGTACATGTAAAATTGATTTCATAGGAGGGCGAACCAGTGAAAGTTGTGTTATCGAGGGAAAACTATCATTCCTTCTAATTCACAATGACAGAATGATATCAATCGAATATCAAATTCTATCTTTTTTGAAGTTTTGTATGAATACATTCTTTTACAATTATTTACATACATGTAGTTTTCATGTACTTTCAAATATTTTGTTCTATATCTGTAATAATTATTATACCTATGTATCTTAAAATAAAATATTCATGTACCATGTGATTGAAGTTTCTAACGAATACAATTACAAATTCAATGAGTAAACCCATTTAGCTGTGAGCTTTTTAAAAATATACCTTTAGAGAAAAGACAGTGTATTGTTGATTCTAGTATAACATAAAGAGCTTAACCATGTGTAAACTACCCCGGATTGTTAATATGCGTGACATGAAGACTTAATCTGCCTTATTTCAATATTTATTACAGATGGATGTGTAGTTGGGACTGTGAGTGAAGGATCCGTTGTTGGAGCCGTAGTAAGTGTTATTGTCGTAGTCGGTATTATAGTCCTGCTTATCGGCTGTTGTTGTTACTGCTGCTGCAAAAAGAAGAAAGCAAAGAAACAATATACAGCAGTTGTACAGAATCCAGCTCCTCAGCCGGTTGGTGGAGGTCAGCAGGTATCAATGACACCAGGCGGGAATACAGCACCACCAGTATACTACCATGGATCTACTCCAGGGTATCCAGCTGGGACTGTCGCTCCACCCAGTACTCAGTACCCTCCCACTGGTCAGGCCATGCCCCCACCTGCACCTGTAGGTGGTAGTACCCCATACCCTCCACAGCCCTACCCGTACCCCTCTGGGCAAGTTCCTCCACCTGCAGCAGCTGGTAGTGCCCCATACCCTTCACAGCCCTATCCATACCCTGTTGGACCCGCTCCTCAACAAGCAGGTGCTTATCCTGCACCCAATCAATATCCCCCGCAACCAGCTGCACCTTATCCTCCGCAACCAGCTGCACCTTATCCCCCGCAACCAGCTGCACCTTATCCTCCACAGGAACAGCCGTATCCAACCAAAGGAGACCCTGGTCACCCCTTACCTCCTCATACAGGAGGCGGCATGCCGAGCGCACCCCCGATGGATACGAGTGGTCACGAGGTAGCTCCGAGTGCACCACCACCCGCCTATGAACATCTCATTGGATGACATGGATTATGACTTGTTTCTAATATACCAGACAGCATCTATAGCACTGCAACGAAACGTAGTTTTAGTGACTTCATTTGTTCTCATTCGTATCATTGTTAAAAGAGTCAAAAGATGAATTGTAATGTAATGCATTGCCATGACGCTTGTAAATTTCATTATGTGGTGTACAAATGTAATAGTGATAAGATGAGAATTCAAGACAAAAATGAGAGGAAAGTCGATAAAATTTGATTATCACGAATTCATGTGCATCAGTACTTTGTGAATGCATTACAAAATTTTATTTTTTTCTTTTTGTGAGCTATATTTCAGAAGGGCGTGTGTGAGGGTAAGAGTTACAAGGTAAATAATAAGTTTCTTTACATTAAAATATTGTACACAGTAAAGCAATTCAAATGATATATTTTTCTCAGGATGGTTTTGAATCTTTTCTACCAGTAGGTCATTCAAAATGTTCCTTTATTTAATCTTATTTATGTTTATGGTAAGCTAATTCAAACAGACAAAACAAGAATATAACGTTCTTGAAAGATTGCGCAACGTTTGATAGCCACTGAGTTGTCCCCGCCCCCATATTATGAAAATTTCATACTGGCTAAACTTCTGTCATGAAGGACATAACAAACCAGTCCTATTACCTTTTTTTCACATTTAACCGGTCTGGAATTTGTTTGTGCGTACCAAGAACTCGAAGAACCAAATGCAGAACATCATTTATTCATATTCACATATACAATGCACAACAACAAGGAGCTCTCATTTGTAAACAATACATACTTATTTTAATTTTGTTGAACCAACCTGGTTACACCTTTTCTGGTAGTCTAACGTTTGACCGTATTTTGCTATGTATTTCGCCATGTTCTTAAATGAAATTCTTTGAGTGGAAATTGCATAGTATGACATGATATTAGACCTAAACCAGATAGCTGTGATTTGAAGTACATGTAATTTTTGTTTGGATATGATTATGCAGATTGCTTATTCGAGCGATACTTTTAAGAGGAAATGTACACATCTTTACAGATCCTGATTTCGCTTTTGTCTAGCCTGCATAGCAAAAGCGAGACATAAACGCCGCTTTTCCTGAGACGGCGGCGGCGGCGTCAACATTAAAAATTGAACCTAAGGTTAAGATTTTGAATTGTTAGCATAATTTCAAAAGATTTTTTTCAAATTCTATGAGACTTGTACCCAAGGGTTATCAAGTATCACAAATTATATGACACGAATTATAGGTCACAAAGTCAAGGTAAAAGGTCTTTTTAGGTCTTTCACTTTTTTCTCTATATTAATTTCTACCCTTTGTCCCTCTTTTTCCCCTCTTTCTTTCTCTCACTCTCTCTCTAGCTGTCTCTCTCTCCCTTTTTTCGATCAGAGGAACTTGCGATATTCGTTTTGTAATTTATATCAGGTTGCTATTTATGTATGTGACTCAGTATACATTATCATGTTATGCCTATGTTTATATTGTATGTAACAGTAACACCAATGGGAATTGTATTTCTGTATTATTATAAATGGACAATGAAACTTGAATCTTGAATCTTGAATCTACACGGATGCATATGCATAAGTGAATTGATTAAGAACAGACCTTCTTATGTCGTCTTGAAGATCCTACAGATGTTTTGATAGTAGGTGCAGTAAGAAAGACTCTACATAAACCTATGACCTTGCAAAATTATCGTTTTCGCCAGGGGACCCTTTTCTGGTAGAACATTTATGATCTTCGATAACCCTTTTGACATATTCTTATTTAAAAAATTAATGAAACGGGAAAATATACATTTTGACGTAGAAAATAAGATCAAAGAATTTCCCAAGAAGATTGGGTATTTTAATTCTATTATTACGATGAAATAATATTACTATATGCATGTACATGACAACTGGAGGTACGGTTACAAATTACAATGTTTTAATCTCGGGATTAATTGAGATGGCAGATTTTTACGTGACGTAAAATTGCAACTTTTTAAATTATACAATATACAATTTCTATATGTTGTAAAAGAATTTGACGATTCGTTTTTGATCCACAATCATGCGGTCGTTCGGCATTAAAACATACCGCACTTTCAGTTTATACAATTATGATATTTTACACGTGAACATTTTTACTATGCAAAGCACTTTTTAGTATCACAGCCAATGTATTTACACAAACTTGTAAACAATAATGCTCTATGAAACTAATATTTTATCATTGCCCGAAGTGAGATGATCAAGGTACTCAAATATGATGATGCCAATAGAAAGAAAGACAAATGATAAGAGACTTTAACCCACTTTTTTACAGTTTTTCCTTTTTTACTTTGCGATACTTTTAAAGAAAGTATTGAACAATTAAAAATATAATTTAGTAATATTTTCAATTATGCTTTATATTCATATATGAATACATGTATTGTGCTTCACTTCTCTCTTGCCCCTCTCCCACCCTCTCTTTCTTTCTGTGTTTCGCTGTATATATCTATTTCTTTCTTGATATAGGCCTACTATTTCTTATATCGACATTTATTTACCTATTCATATCTCAAGATGCCTCTTATCAAGGCTTTACATAATCATTTGGAGAAGTTTGGGTTATGAATATTATGTGTACATTATCATATATGCAACTGTATATTCTTTGTGTTTTTTATCAATTAAAATGTTATTCTGAAACTTAAAATTTTACACGATTTAAAAATAAAATGATTAAGAGAATGATTGAGAGACTGCCGGAGAGCAGACGAGATAGAGAGAGAGAGAGAGAGAGAGAGAGAGAGAGAGAGAGAGAGCGAGAGAGAGAGAGAATCAAGAAAGATAGAGCCGGGTCATCCATTTCGAGTTCTGTATTCTCTCTTTTATGATTAATGTTTTAAATGTCCATATAATCAATCAATCGGAGGGGAGAAATATGAAGAGGTATTTAAACAGAAGAGATAGTGTAATTTAGATAAAGATTGAGCAGATTATAGAGAAAGTATGAGTGGGAAGGAGAGAGGGTGAGAGGGAGTGGTAATCGGTTGACTGCCGAGTAAACCGAAACTTTGCATATTGCGTTTTGAACAATGTTGTAAAAGTTATTTATTCGAGTTTAAATAAAACCATATCAATTTTGGCCTTAGCGTTTGTAGAATACACAGCCGAGTTGAGAGCCCAGAGTAAATGGACAATTGTTTGTAAATTATTAGCTTCTTGATCACATTCTCTTTTATCTCTATTTCTTTTTCTTTCTGTCATTTTCACGTCGCTTTTAACTTAATAATTTTTAATTCTACCCGTTATTTTAAACTTGTTAACATCCCTCTTTATATTTTTTTGTTGCCTCAAACTTGATAATATTCTTTGATCATCGTTTTACTTGAAATTTTCTTTTAACATTCATGCGTTATTGTGATAACTATAGCATTTTATTCCCACGATGATATAGCCTAATGCACGCTATAATCATTGCAAGAAGATTGGTAAAACATAATTATGCTGTCTTTGTTCGTGAAACCGTCGCAGAATACAAACAGATAATAAGTGATCGAAAAAGAGAGAGAGAAGAGCGTGGTGTGAGTCAAAGAAGAGAGAGATAGATAGAGGGAGAGAGAGAGAGAGAGAGAGAGAGAGAGAGAGAGAAAGAGAGAGGCCAATAAGCTGTGCACATACGTATATTACACAAACACATTCGCAGGCCAAAGGCGTGTAAAAAATGTTGATAACTATAACGCTGTGATCTATGTAAGATGTAAAACGAGTTTCAGCGTGCATGCTACTCACATGCATACTGTTGAAAGCAGCAAAGCCGTTTATCATATAATACTAAGGGCGTTAAATGGCAGACAGAGGGAGAGAGATAGAGGGGGGGGGGCGATCTTGAGAGTAATGGTAGATATACAGTGCGTCCCAGAAAAAACGAAACCAAGAACCGAGCAGCAAACAGAGTTGACAAAAGACTTAACTCCGTTTCGTTGACAATCAGCCGTAGATGAAAGACTTCATGCATGGCTGATTGTCAACGAAACGGAGTTAAGTCTGTTGTCAATGCTGCTAGTTGCTACGGCAGGAAGCCAGTGAAAACGAATTCGTTTGATAAAATAATGGAAATGAAAGCACTACTTTAAACAAACAGAACTCATTTTTCTTGATTGAGGTGTCATGTGAAAGGGCAGAAACTCAACTTTCTAGAAATGTGATTTTCTCTTTGAAATTCAGATACCGCCCGCCAAATGACTTTTTGGTTTCCTCTCTTCAAATTGATTTTAATCACTCGTGAAATATGCACTATATGAGTTGCATCAAATGAAAGAGGAGGATCTAAGCTTTCCAAACATGTGTCATTTATCAATTATATTTGTGATTAAGTTATGATAAAAACATCGATAATTTTCAGTTTCGTTTTTTTCTGGGACGCACTGTACATTAGTTCAAGGCAGCGTTCATTCATATATAATTCACTCAGTATCTGTAGGCATTCATCATGCAGCAGCATCCAAGGCGTGGCTGATATTGGATAGCTGTGTGTAGTATGCTCGCCGCTGGTGCTTTATGGATGCCCGGGTTTCGATGGTATGATGTTGCAGCGAATCATATCAAAACGACGGTGCTTCTAACAATGTTCATCTGATTTTGGATTGTAGATGGTGAGAAATCTATTTATTGATATCAGTTTCATAACAGAGACAGCGTCACTTTGTGTGCAATATGTCATAACGAGAATTATGCTAGCGTAGGGTATACAGACGTTTAGTGTCGTGTACTTGTAGCGAATTTCATTTAATTTCACTTCATCCAGTAACTATAACATTATTCACGTCTTTCATCTTAAAGGAAACCTCACTTTAGTTATAACTTTAGTTATTCTGAGATATTGATTACATTCTTGCCCATTCATGTACAAGATTTCCTTCCAAAAATCGATGAGAGAGGTATAGAGCAAGAATAATGTACAGTTTTTTCAACAAGACATGGGCATCGCCATTTTCTTGATAAAGTGAAGTACTATATACGAAGCCATTTATCATGTATTCAAATTTATGGATGCTCCCTTCCCAGGGAATGTCAACACCTACAATTATCTTTTGTACTACAATATTTTCAGAACGAAAATTGCATAAATAAATTGAAGCTCTACTGGGCTAAAGGTTGCGCATAAATTAAATAGATTTGTCAAGTGCTACATTTTAGTAATTTTTAATAAATTATTTACAATTGTTCCCATGTTTTGTATTTTTCATCAAATATAATTATTACTTTCTCTGCTATGATTTTCCATCATTGAGAGCAAAAGCTTTGTTATTGAAATAAAAATTCTTTCCAACTAGAGCTTGGTGCATGATGCATGTACAACTCCGCCTGGTATGTCACGTTTTCAAGAAAATGGCTGAGCCCATGTCATGCTAATAGGCATTTACATCATGCCAAGCATATATTCATTTATATATCTCTTGTACACTTTCGTAAGGAATATTTTACATCAAAGGGCAGACAAATATATCTCATTTGTCAGAATACATACACTTATTCTGGGGGGGGGGGATATCCTCCTGCCAGACAATAGATATCTCTTTTTCTAGTAATCTTCGAAGTAATATTAATCCTAACACGAAGATGATGGAGTAGAGAGAGAGAGAGAGAGAGAGAAGGGGGGGGGGGGGGTGGCGAGGGGGTTGAGAAAATGGGAGGGGTGAATGGAAGGAGGGAAAGAGAGGGTTGCCAATAAACTATCTCACTCATGTCAGTTGAAGTTAGCTCATTTTTAAACCAAATTGATTAAGGTTTGAGGGTCCCAAGTAGAGGCAACATAAAATGTAAGTTTATACACGAAATGAAAGAAGAAGAACAAGAAGAAAAGAAAAAGAAAAAAATTGTTTTATCAATAAAAACCCTGCGAATAGAATCATTACATCAGCACAGTCAGTAAGATTTGTGTATCGTGTATGAATTTTTCGTTGTGTCGCCCCTTTGTTTTCTGCAGGAATTATTGATTGATGTCTTTGGCTGTAAGGGTTGATTACTATTCACTCGTTCTTCATCCGTGATTCGCCTGGTTAAAGTGTGAAAATGCAATCTTCATATCGTCTCCCTCTTCTCATCGTCTGCCTCATCACCTTCTTGGGAAGCGGTTTCGCTCAGAGTAAGCATCACCGTTATAATCTTAAATTTGAGGACAATGAGTCAACAGTACTGCTCTCTATAGACTAACACCCACAAGTGACAAACCGCAATGCCCACCATCAGACATCTACCCCAGCAAATTACACACTGGGACAATGCCAAAAAATAAACGAGTTTTCCTTGCTAGCTGCCCTGGCAACCAGAAAAGTACTTATCCTAGGCGGGAGTCGCCTGAGGGTTTAGTTATCTGTAGATAGTTATTCCGGGGAAACTTTTAGATTTATTTGTCTGGCATACTTGTTTGAGGTTGTGGTCAAGGGGCAGTGTACTTGTCCTGATCATCTAATGTGCTTATGACTTCTGATGACAACAGCATCATAATTGATACTGTTCAACATACCTAAAATATTCATTAAAGAATGGGCCCTAAACTAGATATCATATGATAATATAAAATAATAATATTTAGATCAATTTACATAGCGCGGTTACTATAAAATGTACTTTGTATACTGTGCTGTGATGAAACAAAAAAGAAGAACTCCGAACAGTGCTACTTTACGGACACGTAATCATAAACTTTTCACAACCTTCCGAAAACAAGTGTGTCTTCAACAAAGCCTATAGATATCACAATTCTTCTGTGTTGTAATTACGCGATCCAGCCGGCTCTAATGGTGTACTTTCGTGACTGTTTAATGCCACCACGTCAGTTTTAAGTACAAAACCTCTCTCTTCCCCCAATCATTATCTTTTAAAAAAGAGGAAAGAATTATAACAACAAGTAATATATCAAGTACCTTCTCCCATAATGCACCCGGAAATTATTGATCCTGGCAAATTTGTATGACTGTATTAATATTCTCAGCATAAACAATTCTTCAACAGGGTAAGGGTAGTACACGTACCCCAAAACCCACATCATACACACATACTATGAAATGTCTTATAGCGAGGATTCTGCACTCATTCGAACATTATTCATGTTCACCATTTATATAGGTGAAGGTGATTTGCGGCTTTCTAACGGCACGACCTACTATGGACGTTTAGAGATTTACTACAACTCCACTTGGTTCACGATATCTAACAAAACCGCGGGAGCCAGTGTTCCTCGAGTGGCCTGTCGTGAGTTGGGTTTACCCTTCACTGAGGCTGAGTTTGTACGTGATAAAAGCATGATCTTCACACCGGCTGACTCGGAGTATGTTCTGGTGACAAGGATCACCTGTGACGGGGACGAGGTCCGACTCACTGAATGCTATCAGTTCGATTGGATATTCGTGCATTTTTACACGCATAAAGAAGACCTTGCCATCGTTTGCAAAGGAGGTGGGGCTTATTATAAATATACATTAATTTTTGTTTTAATCCGTCAAAGTTAATCCAGAGTCCCCCGAATGATAGGAAGTCTCCTTGACGAGCATGTTTTTTAATTTGGTAAAATTTTGATCGGCCCTTGGTCTGATTATGGCATATAAATCAATAAGAATTTTACTTATATCCACTTAAACATGTACCATTCAATCTTATAATGTTATGACACATGTTAAATTTTCCAGATATCGAGTGAATCGTCTTGTACAGGTATAAGCCCTATATGAACTTGTTCCTATTCGAAGCTATGTCCCTATCATGATGTATCTGATAACCATAATTATAAAGGCAATTTCTGCATCAGTCATTTTAATCTCAGCCAGAATGATCGGATTCACGAAGTTTAAAATACAATCTTCCAAATATCGTAAGTATATGCTGAGGAATCACATCTCTTTCTCCTCTTCTTTCTCCTCCATCTTCTCCTCCATAGAGATCATCCCGACGGGTGAGCTCAGGTTAGCTGGTGGTTCAGACCGACTTAGAGGGCGCCTTGAAATTTACTCGGGGACTTCTCGTGGTTGGTCCCCGTTCTGTAGCATAGGATTCGGTGTGAACGAAGCAGCCGTAGCTTGCCGTCAACTCGGACTCAATACATCCCAACCATACATCTATGGCTATGACTATTTCGGCTCAGCGCTGGATTACCTCAGTGGACAGCACTACACTGCCAATTGTACTGGTGACGAGGATCGTATTGACGGCTGTGATGACCTCTATCTCTCACATCTAAGCAATGATCCAGATGAAAGACAATGTAGACAGGATGATGTTCTTAGCATCTGCTGCTCCATACAACCAGGTAATCATCTTCTCACATTGTCATGGAGAACATTATCAATTAGTAATCAATGTAAAATAGTCTCTCTTTTCATTTTCAAAAAGTAAGACCATAAACAGCTAGGTCTCCAAAATGTGCATCAATAAGTGATTAGAGAGAAATGACTCTAAAAACATACTGCTTGAGAACTCAGGTTACAATGTATTACTGGATATATTTATGTGTACTTTCTATTTCACGGCTTTAAACCATGTATAATATATTATATTATTGAATGCTGAATTGTATATCTGATTTCTTGTCAAAATTACTGTTATGTTGGAAATGAAAAATAAAACTGAAACTGATTTACAGTAAAGATGATACCTCTCCTGGGCCTAACTCCGTTTTCTTCTATTTTCTATGAGAACTATGAACAAGCAAGTATGTATTGTACATTGACCATCCATATATTGCTACTGAGATTTACAAAATATATATATTAGGAGTATGAAGTATTTGATCATGTTGATTTAGTTGCATGATCATAGCGTCAATAATTGAATAGTCAGAACTAATTCTATCTTTCACAGATGTAACTTCTCAGTGTTCGTCCGGCCTTCAATTGCGTATCAAACAACGTTACATTTATTGTTTTCATCAATTGTTGCTTTGTTGTCATAGAAACCTGTGATCAGCCCGCATCACCAGTGAGCAATGCTGAAGTTGCAGGCGGTCTTATAGCAGTTATACTCGTTGTCACAGCAATATGCGCTGGCTGTTACATCACCTGCAGGGGATGGTGTAAGAAGAAACCCAAACCTCCACAGCATTACACAGCTGTATCACAGGGGACTGAGGGTGCAGATCAAAACCAGTTTCCGATGACATCGTCTGGAGATTCTAAATTACCCGGCTACGTTCATAGCCATTCGACTGCCGAGACACCTGCTTTGTCCAGTAGTAACCCATTTGGTGTACCTCCACCTGCACCTGCTGGTAGTGCTCCATACCCAACACAACCCTATCCATATCCAGCTGGACAGGTTTCTCCACCAACAGGTGCTTATCCTGCACCTTCTCAACCAGGTTACAATCCCACCGCTGCCACCAATCAATATCCCCCGCAACCAGCTGCACCTTATCCTCCACATACTACATCCATGGCACCACCTTACGGCGCTCCTTACCAGCATCCAACGGGTGCCTCAGCTGTATAGAATGCTTACAACCTGACAATGGGTCATTGGGTCAAGTTCCATTGGAGAGTATCCACCAAGCTATTAAAAGGGGGATACAATTTAAGCATCAAGTAACCACTAATGCTAGATGAAATTATTATGAGCACTTACTTTCACTGATGATTACATATAGTCACCAAGGGCATCTCAGAGCTGCACATGCTAAAATGTGGTAATTTTTGTAAAATTTGGCACTTTTAACTCCCATCGGCGATCATGTCATTTTGTTAGGATACATTGATTAGGATCTATTAAAGGACTTCCTCCCTTTCACAAGTGATCATATGCACACAGAGGCGGCGCTCCCGGAAAGGGGGGGGGGGTGGGGGTAAAGTGCCCAACCCCACTTTTTCAAGTACCCCAAAAGTGCCCCTATTAACATAGAAAAAGCGCCCCTTCACCTCTGATAATTGCCCTGTTCAAATCTGAGAGGTTCCCCTTTTGCTTTGTAAAAAGTGCCCCTTCCCCTTTTAATAACTTCCCCTTTTTAACTCGGATAAGCGCACCTTATATTTTCACATGTGTCCCCTTTCCTTTTTAATAAGTGCCCCTTTCCCTTCTCATAAGTGGCCCTTTTCATCTATGAAAATAGTTCCTTTTCATTCTCATAAGTACCCCTTTTCATCTCTTGTAAATGACCCTATTCAATTCTGAGAGATAATCGTTTTACTTTGACAAGTGCCCTTTCCCCTCCTGATAAGTGCTCTTTTCATCTCTTATAAATAATAATAATAATAATAATAGTGTAAACTTATGGAGCGCACACACCGTCTCTTTTATTCTGACACGTCCCCCTTTTCCTTCCTAATAAATGCTCTTTTTCCTCTTATAAAATGTTAACATGTGCCTCTTTTTCTTTTCAATAAGAGCCACTTCCCCTTCTTATAAGAGCTCCCTTTCACCTCCGATAAATGTCCCTATTAAAATCTGATCGGTGCCCCTTTTCTTTCAACAAATACACTTTTCCCTTTCATTTGTGCCTCTTTTTCATTCTCATAAGTGCCTCTTTTCATGTATGGTCAGTGCCCTTTTTGTTGGTGCCCCCCCCCCCCACTTTGGAAGTCGCTCCGCCGCCTCTGTATGCACGTCAGAAAAGTACAACGCCACTATGCCGATCATTATTGGTAGTTCGTGCATAATATAATCTATAAAATATGTCTGTTATTTCAAGTTTATTTTCCCTTATGGATGTATAATGATTTTAAGATCCGATCCAACACCAAAATATGAAAGGAGGAATAAATGAACTTATGAGAGATTAAGCCCTTTCAAGTTATTGATAACTAAAATTGTGATTATAATTGAACGTCACAATTACTTTCAATTGATATGCGTAATAATATTGTGATCACTCATTTAGAGTTTGCCTGTCTTTTTCTGAAATGAAATAATCATATATCATTTCGAACGCCCTTAGTATATACGCCACATTCTAATATATGCTTCAAGAAAGAACTTAATATGATAATTAAATTTAAATGTGCGGCTTAAGTAACCATAATTGTGGATATGAAATGCATGCGTCAATACATAACAAGTGATAACAACAAAATAATCGTATATTTGTGTCTGAATATGATATACACGATATGATATACACAGTTGATTAGAAAAGTCATTATAGCTTGTGCACAATATGTGATGCAATCTTTAATCTTTTATACTTTTATACTTTTAACTGTTCTGTATAATATTTTGTCATTTTAAATGCATAAATGTGTTTAAGAACATTTGTATGCGTGTGTGGCAATGACAGTTCTCTGGGATTATGATATACGAGTCGAAACGCCATGCAGAAAGTGACTACATGTAGTGATGGAGGATCTTAATTGACAAAAAAAATAAGGCGAGTCTTTTTTTCTTGTTCATAACCCAGTGGCGGATCCAAGGGGGGGGCCGAAACGGCCGCCCCCCCCCCCTATTGGCGGCGCCATAAAAAAGAGAGGGAAAAAAGAGGAAGAAAGAAGAGGAAAAAAAAGAAAGGGGAAGAGAAAAAAAAAAGAGAAAAGAAAGAAGAGAAAGAGAGAGAGAGAGAGAGAGAGAGAGAGAAATAAGAGAGAAGCCGGGTGAGAAAGGAAGAAAGACAAGAAAATGGCACTAAGTGACAGTAACGACGAAAACGGGAAAAACTTAGGGTGGGGGGGGGGGGGGGGGGGAGGATGTGCGTGTGAAATGTACGCGCATCGAGGGGGATGACTGACCATATTCTAAATTTTAGGTTGTGCAAAACTTAGTCGGATTTCAGCTTATTTTCAAAAAATTGTAAGCATGCTCGTTTATTTTAAAGGGATAGTTGAGTTTTGTTTTCAGACCGCAAATGCCTTCAAAGTGCATGGTCTTATTCTTATCTATGACATTTCTAGTGCCCTTTTAGACCCCCAAAATGTGTGAAATTCACCCAATACGATACCAATGCAGCTCCACTTTTAAAAAAAATACGGTGACCGTTTATTCATTATTTAATTAAAAATAACAATACATGGGACAGCTGGTTGTGCGTAAACCAACACGCTGCCAATCTTCGATCTATTGCGTGCGATGTACATGAATGCAGTAGTGTACGCAGGATTTTTTTCTTCGAGAGAAGGGTTTTAAAATTTGAAAATTGCCCTGAAGATTTCGCAACGACTCAGCCAGCCGCTGAATAAGCGGGGGGGGGGGGGGGGGGGGCGGGTGTGTAAGAGCACATATTTTTATTGGACAATCATGTCAGTCGATATTTCGTTCAGTAGGGGGGGGGGTAAGGTCACCTTTTTTTTGGTCACCCTTTAGCACCAAAAGTACTTTGAGGGGGGGGGGGTTAACCCCCCCCCCCCGCGAACGCGCCTAGTTGGGCAAAGTGTTGGACAAATATTGCCCAACTTTTTTACAGTGTAGCTCACTCCGTACTAACCCCCCGTCACTCGTTTTGCTTTGTTCTTGGTGCATGGCTGTGTTGAAGCTGGTTCTCTACATTGTGGTTTTGAGATTGTAAAATATGATGTTTATAGGTCTTCGTATTAAATGGAAGTTTGTTCTCTTCCTTGTGGTCTGGGTATTGAGCGTATGTTTAACATTGTATAAAGTGAGCGTTTCAGATAGAATACGGTCTCGCCCTGGTCAATGGTCTAGGACACAGACTAAAGAGGACAGAAATGGTATGTACATTTAGCAAAATCACAATGGTTAATACAGTAAGGAAGTTTGTTTCGTACTCCTGCTCCTGCTTATTAATTTTAAATCTGAACTGTCTGGGACTATAATTTGTTCGGGGAATTTCGATATGCCTGGCTCAGTGGCGTATTATCGGGGGGGGGGGGGGAGGGGGCACACAATACTACGATAGGACCGAGGTCCATTTCAGATTTAGGAGTATCTAAAAAAAAAAACTATAAAAACATTGTTTTCTAGAAACTTACATTTTGTGGATGTTGTATAAAACTAATAAGCGAGTAGGTAGGACCATCGTTCGTTAAGCTATTTTCCCTTTTTTTTATCGTCACTTACCAATGACTTATTTCACTCCACACCGCCTTCATGAACAGACCTGTCCAACTTAGATCCATCCGTAAAATAGTAGAGATCAATATAAATATTTTATAGAAGTTTGAATTTGAAGTTTATTTGTTCCACATTTACATAAAAAAACAGTTCAAATTCTTTCTATTTTTATTCAAATCAAGTATAATGTACGGAAAATAGGTACGACGTTTCGAAATATATAGATACGATGGGCAAGGTAAAAACAATGTAAAATGTGGGGAGCCTAAATAAAAAGCATAGCTTGTATGTGAATAGGCCCCCGCACTGAGTAACACAATAGTATGTCTGAATGTAAAAGGTATTATAGGAGGCGAAAACAGAATAGTGTAGTATGAGATTATAGAGACGTACAAGGAGAGTGTATTTGAGAAGAAAAGAAAAAAAATAATAAAGAGTAAAGAAAATAATATAATAATGATAAGTAGGAGAATGTGAAGAAGGGATGGAAGAAGAAGAAGAAGAAGATGAAGAAATTTCAAATTGATGAAATCAATGGCATTGCAAAATAACAAAAACAAAGTCTGTATAACCACCTGTACGATCCAGCGCGACATCTACATTAATTCTGTACATACTTACTCAAAAGGAAACACCTGAACTTTCGTTTAAAATAATTAATGGAGGGGCTTTCAACTAGTTCGTTGTTCAGGCAAAAACGGTCCAAGTTCGAGGGAGATGAAAATGGTTTGTCTGTCTAGTAGGATAAGAATGTATATAATTGCATTAAAAAAAGGGATGAAAGCATATGGTAAATTATCTTCCGATAGTTATTCCAAGATTATATAACTATAAGTGCAAGTCAGATATTTTAAGAATATTACAATTATAGAAAAGCAGAATTTGTATGGGCAAGAAAACCAACATTATTTCTATATAACAGCCCGTTTTTGTACAACATTAACTTTGTCCATGATGGTTATAGAGCTACCCCATGCGAGTATACAACAATTATGATAAGGCAAGATCAAGGTAAAATATAGTAGAAGCATGACATGAGGAGAAACAAAAGGTTACAACTTACTCATTACACTTATTAATTGGAGTCATCCGCGAATTACTGGAAGAAAATGTTTATAGAAATGCTTTATCGGACAATAATTAATTTCGATTAAAAAAAAAAAATCAATTTTAGGCCATTACAGGTATAGACCAGTTTTTGATACGCCCCCTCTCAAAAAATGAAATAGAAGCTCTTTACAATATTACCAATCATGTGAAAGAATGTGTTTTGACTAATATGTGATGATACAAATTTTGCCGGGAAACCGCCTACTAATTATCATATCATAGAGGGCGCTGTAATGCTGACGCCTACACTTACACTTATATTTTTGCTCAGACTTTTGATTTTTTTTTTCACCTAGAATTTTACTTTTTCGTCAAATGTGTTACGACTTTGCATAGCTATTTGGGCAGAAACCAACTTTGCCCTGGACATCGTGATGATTTTGGATATATATCTGTTTTTGCGATATGTATTTTCAAGGAGAATTATGTCTGTTCATGATAGCATATCTATCAACGATAGATGTTCGGATTTTCACCATGGAGTCGGCCAGACGAGACGGCCTGCTCACCAGTCAGCAGACACGTCGTTTTCCGGGGACTTTGTCAGCAGATTTTGAATCTCCCGCCATTGAGGTCGGAACCAGTGAACCGAGGTATTCGTCCGAGTTCTCAAAGCAGTTACGTCATAAAGCGGACAATCGGTTGCCAGGAGAAACGTGGGACACAATTAAAGAGTTGGGCATAGGAAAGCGAAAACGCGGTCGTCGTGCTGGAACTCATATCGTACGACGCATCACCACAATTATTGGGATGAGAGACCAACGATCTGAGATTAAATTGCCTGATTGTCGACATAATATATCGAATTTGATTCATATCAAACCGAATCACGAACAAAGAACAGGCGTAAGTACTTACAACTTTCCATCTTGCTTGCTAAAAAATACTCGTTCTATGAACAACAAGATTGATGAATTTAACGAACTTATCCTTGAATCCGATATTGACATCGCGGCAGTAACCGAAACATGCTTCAAAGATGACATGCCGTGTGATTATGTGTCGATTCCAAATTATGAGGTGTTCCTCAGATCTAGAACGAACAAACGGGGTGGGGGTGTGGCAATATACTTCAAAGAAACCCTCACTCCTAGAACAGTCGAACATAATTGATATACCTGATGATTTGGAAATAATGTGGATACAAATTCAGCCAACAAAGCTACCACGATCCGTATCCTTCATTATTGTAGCTGTTCTGTATTACCCACCAAATTGTGCTAAAGCTGACAGACTCATTGAGCATATTCACCATGTGATAGACACCATGTCTTCAAGACATTCGGACGTTGGTTATATTGTCATGGGTGATTTGAATGAACTCGACATATCATCTCTCCTCTCAGACCCAAGGTTTGTCCAATGCGTGGATAAACCTACGAGAGGCACAAGGACGCTAGACAAAATCATCATCAATATCAGCGATTACTACCAGTCGCCTACCATTATCTTCTCCTTTGGGTGCAAGCGATCACTGCACTGTCTTATGGTTGCCGTTGGGAAACATCACAAAGAGTCCCAACGTTATCAACAAACGCACAACCAGACCAATGAAAGACAGTAGCATTAGACAGTTTGGAAGGGAGATCCTCAACTGTGACTGGATTGACGTTCTCTCAGCTGAAAACGCAAATGATAAGTGCAATGCGTTTTACTCTACATTATCACCAATGATTGAGAGATACTTCCCAACTTGCACCGTCAAACTACATGACAAGGACAAACCATGGATGACCCCTTCCATTAAGTCGTTAATCTACCAGCGCCAAAGGGCATTTGCTGTGGAAGCGAAGGGAGAGTGGCGACGCCTCAGGAATCGAATTATTCGTGATATTGAACATGCAAAACAAGACTACTACAAAAACCGTGTGGCAAAACTGAAAAATGCCAACCCGGCGTCATGGTATAAGCATATAAAGACCATGACAACTGGCCAGACGAGATCTCCACTTATTCGCATCGAAGGCACTTCTCCTACTGACTTCGACGCAGCGGCGAATAAGATCAACAACTTATTCGTGAACATTGCAAACGACATTCCTAGATTGGACCCTTCTAGTTTGCCGTCATATCTACCGGTTGACCAACCACTCCCCCTTGTTCTACCATGGGAAGTTTATAGCGAGTTGAAAGCCATTAAACAACGGAAAGCTCCTGGACCAGACGGCATTTCGGCCAGACTTGTCAAGAAATTCGCTTATGAGCTTTGCTGTCCGCTTACTGATATTCTAAACGCATCTTTTAGTCAGTCCATTGTACTAGAGCGTTGGAAGAGAGCGCATGTTGTTCCCATTCCCAAGACATCTCAAGCATCTATCGATAATCTCAGACCAGTATCTTTGACTGATCATTTTGCCAAGATAGCCGAAAAGTTCATTGCTAAGTGGACTTTTAGCGACATGAAGAACACCATAGACCCAGCACAATTCGGGAACATGAGGGCTATATCTACCTCTCACTACTTGATTGATCTCCTACAAATGATTCACAGCAACGCTGACAAGCCCAAAATCATTACTACAATGGTGACAACGGACTTCAGTAAAGCGTTCGACAGGATAGACCACAATATAGCTGTCCTCAAACTGCTCCAGATGAACGTCCGTCCGAGTGCTGTAGCATGGATAGCGAACTTTCTCACCAAACGACAACAGAGCGTGAAATATCGAACGACGCTCTCTGATTGGCTGGAAGTTTCTGCAGGGGCTCCACAAGGGACTAGACTCGGTCCCATTATCTTCCTGGCTATCATCAACGAGGCATGCCGGAGGTCACCGTCGTCTTACTGGAAATATGTGGACGACCTAACAATGCTAGAATGCAGAAAATCCCCATCGCCATCGAATATCCAGTCAAGTGTGAGCTACCTACAAGAATGGACTGTAGACAACAACATGAAACTGAACCACAAAAAGTGTTCTGTAATGACAGTAACTTTCATGCGTGAACCACCCCCACCGCCTGTCATCCAAATTGATGGACATGACATTAGTCAAGTAGATTGTGTCAAAATTACTAGGGGTTTTCATCCAAAAAGATCTAAAATGGACTTCTCATGTCAATGAAATTGTTAAGAAGGCAAACATGAGGCTGCATATGCTGAGAGTTCTCACTAAATTTCGATTGCCCTTAAATGATCTAGTGCTCATTTACTGTTCATACATAAGGCCAGTGTTGGAATATTGTGCGCCCGTTTGGAACTCCAGCTTGTCTGTCAAACAAAATGAACAAAAGCGAGCGTGCCGCCTGAGCCCGCCTCATGTTAGGGCCACGTTTTGTCTCGTATCAAAACGCTCTTCAACTGTGTAAAGTGTCCTCTTTGAGTGACCGCAGAGAATGTCTGTGCCTCAAATTTGCAAAGAAGCTGCTCGAGCCTGGGTCAAAGTTTAGTCATTGGCTGCCCCAAACACGTGGGGACTCCCATTCTCGAAATCTGAGAAATAAAAGCAAGCTCACTGAAATGTCCTGCAAAACGACACGGTATAGTAACAGTCCGTTGCCATATCTAGTCAGATTGTTAAACGCTCATAGTACTGAATAATTACCAGTATTGTTCTCTACTACTTTCACTCTCTCAATATCCCTATTTTCTCCTCTCTGTCAGTGCTGTACTGCGGAGCGGGGGAGACCCTCTTCATGGCTTCCAATTGTTCTCTAGCTCTCTGTCTTGTTACTCTCACTCTTTGTCTCCCCTCCCTCTCTTTCTCTCTCTCTCTCCCCTCTCTCTCTCTCCTCTCTCTCTCTCTCTCCTCTCTCTCTCTCTCTCTCCTCTCTCTCTCTCTCTCTCTCTCTCCTCTCTCTCCCTATCTCTCTTTCTCTCCCTATCTCTCTCCCTATCTCTCTCCCACCCTCACCCTCTCTCTCCCTTTTCTCACTCTTCCTTCTTTCTCTCTTTCTCTCTTTCTCTATCTCTCTCTCTATTTCTCTGATATAACTTCCTAAATAAAAGGATGACATGTTAATGCATTTTTGAATAATGTTATAGAATTTTACTTTTTTAACTAAATCAGATTTAATTGTACAAAATCCTGTTTGACATTTTTACGATTCCCAAAATGATACACATGTATTATATTGAATATTACAATGGTAACCTTTTACCCATGTTTGTATGCGAAACTTATCTTATCATATTTTTATGCAATATTCTACATGTACCTTTTACTAAATTGGCCCAAATACAAAATGTTCTGCATTTTACCTACAATGTATAATTTGTATAATCTGTTTAAATCATTGGAGCATTTATTTGACTTTATAATTCCTGGATTTGGTTTCTGCTGTTGTTGTCCCTGTTATTGAAGAAAAACACCATAACTACACCTTACCCATCTGGCTATGCATTTTTCCAACCAAAACATTTAATTATTTTGAATATCAAAAATGTATGCTACTCATGTATTGTATAAGTTTAATATATCATTTTATTGCAAATATGGTAATACAATTCGAATTTCTGTATATGTACCAAGCAATTTGCCAAGGTCGTTGAAGCATAATTATATATCATTTGTACAAAAGAATTCCAATTTTACTACCATAATGCTACCATGCAAAATGTTTTACGTGTAATTTTACTTTGTCACTGATGTATACCTTGTAAAAGAAACTGCAATTCGGCTCTCGGGCCGCGAATGTTTTTTAATGAAATAAACCATTTTAAATAAATAAATAAAAAAATAAATCCGGCCTGAATAGATCGATATCGCGCACTACACTTCAACATTGAACATTTAGGGCATATGTTTCTGCTCTTTTTGCGAATTTAGGTTGAAGTATTGCCATCTAAACCTCTGAAGGCAATACTTAAACAATATTGAATGGATATTTTGCACCCAAAACCCTTGAACCGCAATTTTACCACTACCGGTCTATACTTTAATATAGATTCCTTCGATTTTAAGATCGATTTGAAGGCTTGATGAAACACCCCATATCTTTTACACAGAGCAATAAAGAACCAGTTTGTTAGCAAACTCTCTTAGAATTGAGACTATTTCATGTTCGGTAATAATTCTTAATTTCCTTTACCTTTCTTCTTTTTACTAAAAGGGACAGATCGCTTCATATCATTGTGCATGG